>CAUYSK010043212.1:0-25607 GCA_963575035.1 Avahi laniger
TCAGACATTGGGAACAAAAAAATCCTTGGTATTTTTAATTTGAACTGGACTTAACAAAATGACTAATAAAGAATATAGACTTTATTAGAGAAGATTTTATGGTATTACAAAAATATAACTGGTAGTAGAATATAAATCACACGAACTCCAGTAATTAAAGATATATTTGAAGATTGTTCACAAATATTAGCCATTCAAAGTTACAGAATTTCTCTAAGCAAAGGTAAATACAAAACTTTCTATGACGCTTTTTAGTTTAGCCCTATAAAATACTATTTAATAAATAATAAGAAAATCACAAATAACCAGAGGAGTGATGTTAGCAAGATGGCAGAATAGATGATCTCCCACTTGTATGCCCCCACAGCAATAATAATTTGGCAGCCATCCAAAACAAAAGTGTCTTTGTGGGAGCACTGGGCTCTGGTAGGAGGTTGTAGAACCCAGGTGGAGCCCCAGACCAAGGAGGTGTAGGCCCATGCCCAGGTGTCAGGCTTACAAACTGTGGTCCTGGCTACAGATCTGGAAACAGTTCCATTTCTTTGTGGACCTACATACAGCCCCATTTGGCCTTGATCCTGCCACCAACACCATCTTCCAAGGGACCTGGGAGGAGTCGTATCCACTTGTGTCCCAGGCAACAGTCCTACTGACCTCAGTCCAGGCTATAGATCCTGAAGTGGCTCATGAACTGGCTCTAGTCCCCTCTCAGCATGGTCTGGGAGCAGTCCTGATGCAGAGGGAACCACCAGGGGATACACACATCCATGCCTCTAAAGGTAGGCCATCCCAGAGAAGATCCTGAAATGGTCTTGTGACTTGTCTCCAGTCCCTCTTAGCTGTGGTCTAAGAGCAGACCTGCCTGCCCAAAGACTTTCCAGGAGACATGTCTACCCACGCTTTTGTAGGCAGTCCTGCAAGGTCTCACTAAGGATCTTAAAATGACCCTCTAACCCAGCTCCAGCCCTCCTCAGCAGTGCTCCAGGAATGATCCTGCCAATCCAGGAACTCAGCAGAAGGCATACCCACACATGCTCCCTGAAGCAAGCCTGCAGACCTGCACTAGCTGTGGCACTGTAGCTCTGCAATTTTGTTCCAGCCCTTCTCAGTAGTCGTCTGAGGCCAGTCCTTCCTGGTCCAGGGTGTCATGCATTGACCCAGCAGAGACCTCCCAAAGACCTGGTAGGAGACACACTTTTCCATGCATCTGGTAATAGGCTCACCATCCATAGACCCAACTATAGACACTGAAGCAGACCCTTGTCCAAGAGCCAGTCCTACTCATCAATGTCCTGGAAGCAGTCCAGTCTATCCAGATATTATCAACCAGATACTATCAACACCTGCTGGAACTCCTGGTAACAGGTACAGCAACAATGGACCCTACTGCAGATAAAGCAGCAGCCACATACCCAGATTCTAACCCCACTTTGCTGAGATTCCAGAGAAAATCCCATCAGCCCAGGGACTCAATAGGAGATGGGGTTTTCCCTGTAAAAAACAGTCTGTAAAAACTGGAAGAGATGTTTGTTTCTTCAAATACACAGACACTTCTATAATCTAAATGTTTGTATTCCCCTAAAATGTGTATGCTGAGACCTAACCCCCAAGGTGACGGTATAAAGATGTGGGGGTTTTGAGCAGCGCTTAGATTATGAGAGGAGAACCACCATGGTTGGGATTAGTGCCCTTATAACAAAAGCCTGAGGGAGCTTGCTTGTCATTTCCACCATGTTAGGACAAAGTAAGATGATGTCTATAAGGAACAATGAACCATTACCAGAAACCAAATCTGCTGGTAGCTTGATATTGACCTTCTCAGCCTCCAGAACTGTGAGAAGTAAATTTCTGTTGTTTATAAGCCACCCAGTCATGATATTTTGTTATCGCAATTCACAGAGACTAAGAAAGACACCAACACAAGGCTACATGGATCACAAAGAATCATGATAACATGACAACACTCAAGGAAATTAATAAAGCTCCAGTAACCAACCTCAACAAAATGGAGATCATGAATTACCTAACAAACAATTCAAAATAATCATCTTAAAGAAACTCAATGAGATGCAAGAGAAAGCAGATAGACAACTAAACAAAATCAGTAAACAATGTATGAACAAAATTAGAAGTTTAATAAAGAAATAAAAACCACAAAAGAAGAATCAAACAAATTCTATAGTTGAAGAATACAATGACAAAACTGAAAAATTCAAGAAACAGCCTCCACAGCAAACTCAATCATGCATAAGAAAGAATTAGTGAACTCAAAACAAATCATTTGAAATTAGCCAATTATGCCAGGATGGCAGGTTAGAAGCAGCCTGTACACTCAGCTCTGACAAAGAGGACTGGAAGTGGTGAATGGATATTCACCTTCAGATAGATTGTCTAAGAGAGAGCATTAGGAATCAACAGAAAGGCTACAGGAGGCTGCCAAAGTGAAGGAGAGGAAAGAGAGGTGACCTGCTTAGTTGGATCAATGGTACACAGGGAAGGCACCCACACATAGTGAAGGCACAGAAGACAGAATCCTGGAGCTCCACATTTCCCCTGTGGACATTGCTATCTGAGCTGCCAGAGGAACTCTCCCCTACAGCAGGGTGCAGGACTGACACAGGGAGCTAACTGCAGTCTGCAAGAGTCACAGCACTACTAGGCTTCAGGCACCCCCAGTGCTGTTACAGCTGCAGTGACCAAAGGCTTAGATCACAACACTCAGCTCCTTTTGAATATCTGGAAAGTCCTCTCAAGGACAATTTCTAACATGCCTAGACTGCAAAGATTAGAATAGATACCTAACTCTTCAATGCCCAGATATAAATGAACAACCACAAGCATCAAGAACATCAAGGAAAACATGATCTCACCAAACGTACTAAACAAGGTACGAGTGACCAATCCCAGAATGATAGAGATATGTGACTTTTTGACAACGAATTGAAAATAGCTACCCTGAAGATGAGTAAACTTCAAAACAACACAGAGAAGTAATTCAGAAGGCTTTCATATGAACCAGCAATCTCACTGCTAAGTATATAACCAAAATAATGGAATATCAGTATATTGAAAAGGTATCTTCACTCCCATGTTTATTACAGCACTATTCACAATGGTCAAGATTTGGAATCAACCTAAGTGTCAATCAATTGATGAATGGATAAAAAAATGCGGTACATATACTCAATGGAATATTATGTAGCCATAAAATGAATGCAATCTTGCCATTTGCAACAGCAAGGATGAAACTGGAATACATTATGTTAAGTGAAATAAGCCAGGCACAGAAAGACAAAACTCACATGTTTCCACACATATGTGGGGGCTAAATATTAAAACAATTGATCTTATGGAGATAGTGGGTAGAATGATTGCCAGAAGTTGGGAAGTGTAGCCTGAAGGGGGGTAACAAAATAGAGAAGGTTAATGGATGCAAAAATATGGTTAGACAGTTAGATAGAATGAACAATATTTGATAACACAACAAAATGATGATAATCAACAATAAATTGATATCATCTCATTAGAGACTTAATAGGTATACTTTAAAATAACTAACAGAGTGGAATTGGCATGTTCTTAACACAAAGAAATGATAAATGCCTGAGGAGATGGATATCCCAATTACCCTGATTTGATTAAGAGACATTATACTCCTGTATCAAAATATCACATATTCTCTATAAATATATACAACTATTATATACCCATAATAAAAATAAAATTTTTTAAAAAGATATATCAATTGTACCTCTATATTCATCCAACATTAGAACATCTAAATATATAAAGCAAATAATAATAGACATGAAAGGAGAAATACAATAACAGGGGTATTCAATATTCCACTTTCAACAAGGAACAGATTATCCAGACAGAAATCCAATAAGGGAACAGTGGTCATGCACAACACTAGAGATCTAATAGACATATACAGAACATTCCACGCAACAACAGGAAAATACACATTTTTCCTAAGAGCACATAGAACATTCTCCAGGATAGAGCATATATTGGGCCATTAAAAAGTCTTAACAAATTTACAATGATAAAGATTATATCAAATATCTTTTACAATCACAATGATATGCAACTAGAAATCAATGACCAAAGTGGACCCCCCTAATATTTTGAAATAACAGAAAAAGTAAAAGTGTAAAATTCACAAATATGTGGAAATTAAAGAACACACCTCTGAAAAACCAATGGGTCAAAGAAGAAATCAAAAAGGAAATCAATAAGTGTCATCAGACAAAGGAAAATGGAAACACAATGTACAAAAACATATGGGATGCAGCAGGGAAGTTCTAAGGAGGAAGTGTATAGCTTTAAAGGCCTACATTAAGAAAAAAAGAAAAATTTCAAATAAATAACCTAAGTTTATATCTCAAGAAACTATAGAAAGAAGAGCAAACTAAGCCCAAATGTTAGCAGAACAAAGCATACAATGAAGAATAGTGAAGAAAAAAATGAATTAGGGAATAGAAATACAATAGAAATGACCAATGAAAGTAAGAGTTGGTTTTTTGAAAAGATAAACCTAATTGATGGACCTTTAGCTAGATGGACTAAGAAAAAAAGAAAGAAGACTCAAAATTTAAATTATAAATGAAAGAGGAGACATTACAACTTTAAAAATACAAAGAGATTATGATAAACAATTATATTTCAAAACATTGGTTGACCTAGAAGAAATGGCTAAATTTCTAGAAATGTACAACTTAGACTGAGTCAAGAAGAAATATTAAATCCAAATAGATCAATAATGAGTAAGAAGATTATATCAGTAATTAAAAACTTCCCAAGAAAGAAAAGTGCAGGACCAAAAGGCTTCACTAGTGAATTCTATCAAATATTTACATAATTTATGCCAATACTATTCTAACTCTTTCAAAAAGTTGAAGAGGAGAGAACACTTTTGAACTCATTTTATGAGGCCCGCACTATTTTGATACCAAAGCCAGACAAGGACACTACAAGAAAAGAAAATTATAGGCCAGTATCTTTGATAAATATAGATGCAAAAAATCCATAATAAAATACTAGCAAACCAAATTCAACAGCACATTAAAACATTAAAAGGATCATACATCATGATCAAGTGGCATTTATCCATGGATTCAAGGATCGCTCAACATATATAAATAAATAAATGCGATACCTCACATTAATAGAATGAAGGACAAAAGTTATATGATCATCCCTATATATACAGAAAAATCATTTGACAAAATTCAACACACTTTCACAATAAAAAATTAGCAAAGGAGATATAAAAGGAATGCATCTCAACATAATAAAGACCATGTATGGCAAGCTCACAGCTAAACTCATATACAGTGCTGAAAAATGAAAGTGTTTCCTTAAGATGAGGACCAAAACAAGGTTGCCCACTCTCAACATTTCTATCAACATAGTACTGGGAGTCTTAGCCAAAGAAATTATGCAAGTGAAATTGTTAAAAAGACATCCAAATTGGAAAGAAAAAAGTTAAATTGTCTCTGCAGATGACATGATCTTATGTACAGGAAACCCTAAAGACTCCACCAAAAACTGTGAGAAATAATTAACAAATTCAGTAAAGTTACAAGATACAAATTCAACATACAAAAATCAGTTGCAGTTTTGTACACTAAGAATGAACTATCCAAACAAGAAATTAAGAAAAGAATTCCATTTTCAATAGCATCAACAATAATAAAATACTTAGAAATAAATTTAACCAAGGAGCCAAAAGATCTGTGCACTGAAAACTATAGAACATTGCTGAAAGGAATTGAAGATGATACAAATAAGTGGAAAGATATTCCATGTTTATGGATAGAAAAAGTTAATATTCTTAAAATGTTCACACTACTCAAAGTGATGTACAGATTCCATGCAATCTCTATAAAATTCCAGTGACATTTTTCACAGAAATAGAAAAAAACAATTCTAAAATTTGTATTTAACCAAAAAAGACCTTAAATAGCCAAAGCAATCTTGAGAAAGAACAAGCCAAAGGCATGACCCTTCTTGACTTCAGCTATATTACAAAGCTATAGTAATCAAAATAGGATGGTACTGACATAAAAAGAGACATATAAACCAATGGGTACAGAATAGAGAACCCAGAAATAAGCCCAAGCATATATGGTCAAATAATCTTCAACAAGGGTGCTAAAAATACACAATTGAAAAAGAATAGTCTCTTTGATCAATGAGTTAGGAAAACTGGATATCTACATGCCAAAGAAAAAATTGAATCCTTATCTTACATCATATGCAAGAATTAATTGGAAGTGAATAAAAAGACTTAAATGTAAGATCAGACACTGTGAAAGCCCTAGACAAACTCCTAGGGAAATCTCCCTGACATTGGTCTTGGCAATGATTTTTTCCATATGATCTCAAAAGCACAGGGGAAAAAAAGAAAAAATAAATAAGTGGGAATACATCAAATTAAAAATCTTCTGCACAGCAAAGGAAACAATCAATGAAATGAAAAGGCAACATAGAATGGGTGAAAATATTTGCAAACCATATAACTGATTAGGGGTTAATGACCAAAATATACAAAAAAAAAAAAATCTCTTACAGCTTAACAGCAAAAAACAAATGATTCAATTTAAAATTGAGCTAAGGACTTGAATACACATCTTTTCAGAGAAGACATACAAATGGCCAACAGGTATATGAAAAGGTGTGAACATCACTAATCATCAAGGAATGCAGATCAAAACCCCAGTGAGATGTCCCCTCACATCTGTTAGGATGGCTATTAGCAAAAAGACAGGAGATAACAAATGTTTGCAAAGATATGGAGAAAATGAAATCCTTGTACCCTGTTGATGGAAATGTAAATTGGTTCAGACGTGATGGAAAATAGTATGGAGATTCCTCAAAAAATTAAAAATAGGACTACCATTTGATTTAGCTATCCAACTTCTGTGTATCCAAAGGAAACAAAGTCAGTATGTCAAAGAGATATCCACACTCCATTTTTATTGTAGTATTATTCACAATAGCCAAGATATGGAGACAGCCTATGTGTTCATCAATGAACCAAATGGACCAAAAGATGAATAGATAAAGGAAATGGTGTGTGTGTGTGTGTGTGTGTGTGTGTGTGTGTGTGTATGTGTGTAATGGAATATGATCTGGCCACTAAACAAAAAAAAAAAAAAAAAAAACAAAAAAACTCTGCTATTTGTGATAGGATGAACCTGACAGACATTATGATAAATGAAATAAGCCCAATACAGAAAGACAAATACTGTATGGTCTCATTTATATGTGGAATCTAAAACAGTCATACTCATAGAGAGTAGAATAGTGGTTGCCAGGAGCTGGGACTAGGCACAGTATGTTGGTCAAAGAGTAAAAACTTTCAGTTATAAGCTGAATAAGTTCTGGGGATCTAATGTATTGTGGTGACTATAGTTAAAAATACTGTACTGTGGCCAGGCACAGTGTCTCATATCTATAATACCAGCCCTGTGGGAGGCCGAGGCAGGAAGAAGGCTTGAGGCCGGGAGTTCGAGACCAGCCTAAGTAAGACTTCTCCACAAAAAAAGTAGAACAATTATCCAGGTGTGGTGGCATGTGCGTACAGTTCCAGCTACCCGGGGGCTGAGGCAAGAGGATCGCTTGAGCCCAGGAGTTCAAGGTTGCGGTGAGCTATGATGATGCCACTGCACTCTAGCCTGGGCAACAGAGCAAGACCCTGTCTCAAAAAAAAATTTTTTTTAAATGTACTGTATTGTGTACTTGAAATTTGCTGAGACAGTAGATCTTAAGTGTCTTCAACACACATAAAAAAGGTAATTATGTGAGGTGATGGCTATTTAATTAACTTGATTTTAGTAATCATTTCTAAATATATATGTATCAAATTATATTCTACACCTTAAATATTAATATATATAATTTTTTCAGTTAAAGCTCAATAAAGATGGAAAAAATAAAGATAGATAAATAGACAAAAATATCAAATGAATAAATTCAATAATATTTTTGGTACTTAGTGGCAAATTGCTTGTTGCCTTCATTGATTTACTTCATCAAAACACATCCGAAAGTGAAAAGATTTAAGGCAATTATTATATTTTGTGGCCAGTAACTGAGAGCATTTTTCTTATGCTGCAATTAAAACTCTAATTTTCATTGATCATAGTGAATACCATGGAATATAAAGGTCAAATAGTCTAAGAATGCAAATTAAAAAATAAAGTAATAGACAAAACAATTTGGTGTTGTTATAAATGTTGAGAAATATCTGCCAAGCAACAGATTGCATAAGGTATCCTAATTCAAGATAAAAAGCAATAAAACAAATTCCACAGCACCTATCAAGAATCATATTCAGATAGAATTTGTGACAAATACTACTTCCCTGGTTTTCTATGCTTTAAATTTACCTGAATTCACGGGGAAAAGCTTCTATAGAAAATTTCTTGTTAGTCAAGGTACAACCTCATGTGCCCAAATTTAGTTAGAAATGTCAGAAATGCTATGGCTGGTAATTACAGAGTGAATCTAAACCAAATAACAGCTTTTTAATCATTGAAATGATCATAGTAATTTGAAAGGTGAACATGGCAAGAATGATGTTAACATAAAATTGTTGATATCAAAAACCAAAATTAATACTGGATCATTTCCATCATTAATCAGGAAATAAATCTATCTTGCAAGAGGATTTTCTGAGAGCAGCTAATAACTGCTATCACACTTTCCTGAATCCATAAACCAAATATAGATAGAAGAGTGACTGATATTAGAAGCCTGAAAGTGACAGTTCCCTCATGAATATCACCAGACCACGTGACCTTGATGGTATTAAGGCTTGACGGAAAATTATCTTATCATGAAATAATTCAGCAGTCAGCTTGATGAGTATGCTGCAGTGCAAAAGCACAGATATCTGTGTCGAGCTGATTTTCTGCCATTATTTGCACGTTTAGAGAGTTATTTGAAAATAGAAAAAAAAATGGAATTAACAGTAAGTTTTCTATAAGTATATACAGTCACAGAAAATACAACAAAAATAGTCTCAATAAGTGGGAATAGGGCTAAAATCTCATGGCCTCTAAATCTCAATTTACTGTTGTTACTGGCATGCCCCAAATCACCATTTAGATTTTAACATCATCTATCAAATACTTCCTGATCAGACAGACATCCCTGTAGTCTTAGAAGATATAGACACATTGGAAACTATTCCAATACAGTGTGTATTTTTTCTTTTTTGATGTCCCAAATCACTGAACCAAAAGTATTCCCGTCATCATGATTTTTAATCAATATACTACTACTCAAAAAAATAGATTTAAATCATCTCATGCAATATCTGTGATGATTATCACAAAGTAAAAGGCAGTGTCAGCTATGGCCTCCACCCTAGGACTTTGGAACTGCTATCAGGGTTAAATGAGACACAGTTTAACCAAAAATATTGAAATTTCAAATAGGTCCACCTCTAGGTATTTATTTAACAAATAGATATACTCACATTGGTGTTTAAAGATACATATACACACATGTATACATCTTTAATATGTGTGTGTATAAAAGATGTTAATTATAGCAATATTGCAATAATAGCAAAATGGAAACAACCTAAATATTTATGAATTAATGTATCATATATTAATACAATAGAACACTATACAATCCAGTAAAATAAATAAGATCATTGTCCATAACATTTAATTACACAAAATGCATAGATACACGTTTGTATATGTGTGTATATGCATGTGTATGTATACACAGAATGTGTGACATGATTATAATTGCATTTTTATAAATATAATCCTACATATATGGAAATTAGAAGAATCCATATTTTAAAAGCTAACCACAGTTTGAATTTCTTATTCTAGGCCCCAATACAAAAAACTTATCAAAGAAGACTATTAAACTACTTTATATTACAAAGTAGCAAGAATCTTTTTTCCCCTAGAATTCTAAGAGATAGAGGTTGAGGCACAAAGACTTAGAAAACCAAAGAGATTAAAAAAAAAAAAAAAGGCTTTCTAGAGGACGCCATTGTTTCTGGCACAAAGTGCCAATAAGCTTTAACTACAACATTAGTGTTACCAAGAAATCAATGGGCTCGCTGCCTGATACACACAGAAGCCAACGCCAAGCCAGCGGCCTTTGAGAAAAGGAAAGCCATATTACAAGAAAACTGGTAAGGAAACAGGAGGAAATGCCCAAGTCCATCTCCCTAAGCTGGGGGCTGGATCGGGGTTTATAAACATATGGGAATGAGATGTGATCTGATTGAATCTTTCAATGGGATGATGCCAGGAGGCATGCTCTGACTGGACCACACCATAAGGTAATGCCAGGGGCTTGATCTGATTGGATTCTGGATCCTGCCATCTGGTGTCCGCTTCTTAATTCAGTCCCTGCTCCTGGAACCAAGCATGTAGCTTCCACCTGTGGTTGTATGCTTGGTCCATCTGCACATGCTGAAGAAGATCAAGTTAGGAAGGTAGGGGGGAGGGATACATGGCAACTGATTGGTCTGGTGCAGTTGCAAATCTCCCCTTTTTTATGTCCATTCCTTGATCTTGAGGGAAATGGAGCAACAATCCCTCTAGCTACTTTCTGCTGATAAGGGGTGTAGACACCTTGGCTAGGGGAATGAAACTGTTTAGCAATTTGCTGTAAGAGTCTCCTGGTATCAAGATCATGTTTTAGAAGAAGTTGTTTTGACTGGTTCTAAGAAAAAAAGACAAAAAGAGTTAGCAACCTGAACATTATTCATTCCAGAGAACAAGGGGAAATTCAGGTTTTATAGCAAAATTTCCCACCCAGGTTCTCAATCAAGTCTGTTTATGCAAATAAAGGATTGAAACTTGAAACTTGTTTAGTTACGTTTGGTTGGTAGAGTTGAACTCTGACTGACTGGTTCAAGTGAGCAAATGGCCACTTGGCTCTATTTAAAATTCAGGTCCAGTTAGCCACTCAGGATTCATCTTGAAGAATTGGCTCAAACCTGTATGCAGACAACATTGCATTCCATCATGGCCCCAGCAACCTGCTCTGGGTCCACCTAGTCCCACACAGGGATCCTAGTGGCAGGGCCATGGCCAAGTGAGCAACTAGAGCCATTTACTTACGAGAGGCACTTGAGTACCTGTTAAATTTGAATCAGTCTTTCAGGTCAAGTTGGTTCCAGCTTCCAGCTGGCAAGAGTTGAAAATTTCAAGGTTTAGGTCAACATGACCCTGGTGGGGGAGTGGGGGTCTCTTGCAGACATCTGCTAAAAACAGGCTAGAATAATTTTAAGGAGGATCCAAATGCTTAGTCCAAATATGAGGAGAATCATTTAAGACTTGTAGGGCAGAATGCAGAAGGATTCCTATACTGAGGAAAGCCAACTGAAAACATTCAGAAATTAGAAATTTAACGCAGTAAGTTCAATCAAGAGGTTTTCTGAAGACATCCCTCCCAGAGATTTGGCCAGCTTTAGGATTTCAGATGACTCCAACCTCACTAGAAGTATTTTACCCAGGTGCAACAGCAAGTGTTAGTGACAGCATAAACACCACTTTGTGCACTGAGGTGAGTTGTCTAGGACTACACAAGCAAGGGAGTCTAGGCACATCTGTTGTGCCCTGATGATTTGGGCAGTGAAATGAGCAACTCTGCTAACAGTGCAGGAAAGTTTTCTGACATATATCCATTCCAAACAGAACTTAATCCAAACTAGGATCTCAGAAACCTTCCTAATATAGCTCTTTCACTAGGGTTAATCCTTGCAATTAAATTGTATCCTTGAGACTATCCCCAACTATAATCTGAAGGGTTATAGCTGATGTTGAATTGTGCCCCAAGATTCTTAAGTAGCTCTTAGAGAGCAGGGTGGGTAACGATGGTGAAACTAACTAAATAGATGAGAATTTGGGTAAAAGCCACTTCAATGGCCAAATTTTCTGACGAGGATAACTCAAGTATTATTCCCCCTCTTTGGGAGAAGGACATATGGGCCTGGCAGTTTTCTAAGAAGTCCCTTCCTAGGAGTGGATGGGAGACAATGGAACAAGCAAAAGCAAAGACTGCCAGCAAGGGATCCTAGTTGAAAGGGGACAAGTAAAGATTAGGGACCATCATAGATCTGTTGGCTACCGCAACCATCTGGATGAACTCAGAACTCTGGGGAAGGAGCATTGAAAGAGTGCCATGGTTAAGGAGGACTAAAGAAAGGCCTTGGGCCATAGCAGGCTAATTGCCACACAGATCTTTCCCAATTGGGCCTTTGTTACTCTGTTAGTCCATTCCAGTGGCCCACAGGACTGGTGGTGATAAAGTACAATGGAAATGTTGATAAATAGGCCAAATTAATTTGCCGTGTAAAATGAGTTCCTCGATCACAGTGAAGCTGTGGAAAGATTCCCCACGGTGGTAAATTTTTCCAATAGAGCCATAACTACTGCCCTGGCTGTGGCTTGTTAGCAAGGAAAGGCTTCAACCCAATGCGAAAACATTGCAAACCATAACTAGTACATATTGGTATTTTTGAGGGGTGGGGAGCTGAATAAAATCTTGTTGTCATATCTCAAAGGGACTTTTTGGTAAAGGGAAGTGGCCCATGGAGATGTGCAATGATTTCCAGTATTGTATCACGGACAAATTTTACACAGATGTCAAGGTTGTGAGTGACCCCAAAGGCATACCTGCTGTCTGTATAAATAATGGCTATCTCACTGTTGGCTGGAAGGCTTGCCCTAGAAAGAACATGCTTTTCTGCTTGTCAGGCAGACCTGGCATCAGGAAAAGTAAGTAAAGTGGCAGGATTAAGCAAGTTACACTGGTTGATGGTTAGGTGAGGTGAGGATAGAAAGGGAACCTTATAATTTGCTAGGTAGCTGGCAGAGAGGTGCTAAGTATGATGTGACTGGCAGAGAGCCTCGATGGAGTGAGAAACATAGACAACGAAAGGTGACCCCGTAACATCTTCCCTGCAACTTTTATAAAGAAAGAGACAGTATCAACTGCTTTGAGACAAAGGGCAAGTCCCTAAGCAATAGGATCTAACTGCCGACCGTAGTATCCTGTGTGTCTAGTTTGTCCTCAGTTCTGATATCTAATTCCCCCAGTTGGTTACATTTAAAAAAGGGAAATTATCTGATTGTCTCCAGAGCATCCCTAGTTTTGATTAGGGGAAAAGGGCCTGGGAACTTAATCAGGATTTTGTTATAGCCAAATACTTGAGGAAATTAGGAGAAGTCAAGACCTAGCCCAGTCTACAGGCAAATCACGAGGACTTGAAAACAATGCACAGGGTTACAATCTAATAACAGGTGTACTTTTGCTTTCTTTTGAAGCATAATTTTTTCTCTCCACATCGATCATATAGAAAATCTCAGATTCAGAACCTGTAGAAGCTAGGAAGCCAAACCAAGACAGGCTTCATATTTTACTCAGTCTTGAGATTCTTGGGCCTGCCAGGAAGTGACAGTTTCACTCATTCACTGGAAAGCTGGAAATTCTTAAAGCCAGGCATTTTATGCACATTCTTAAATATGCCATTTCATTCCAAACTTTGGTGATATAAACAATGTTTCCAATTGTATCCTGCTTATAAAAAGCAGATTTTTACAGAACTTACATAAATAAAAATAAGAAGACTTGCAAATAGGTTCTGAATTTTGGAGGAATCAAGGAGGGAGAAAAAGCAGATGCATCCACCTTTGTTCACAAAAACATACTTTATGAAATTATTGCAAACTATAGATAGCTCATCAAAGAAAATTTCCTTGAATCTGAAAAACAAAACATTTAAGTCATAAAAACATTATCTTTATCAATTAATTTTATGTAATCAATTTTGTTCTGCTAGATCTTGATTAGCAACTTTGGACTATAGCGACTATAGCTGATTGTGAGTGCTTCCAGAGAAGAATTTAAAACAATATCTGTGGATGAAAAAAACACAGAACATCCATAGTCAAAGATCTAATGAGAGTTTACAATTGGCAAGGAAATCCATTAGTAGATATTCCTGAGGCATACGATCGTTTAACATAATGATCATAATAATGACTAATAATACATATTACAGCACATCGGAATTTTAGGAATCTCATATTTCACACATTTTAATAGCATACTTACACAAATATAAATTAAAGGAATTTAAACACTCTTCCTTACTTGGCAGCACTTCCTGTACTATTTACCAAATAAGCCTAATCATTTAATATCTCTGCAAGATGACAGACACGCCCTTTGAGGATCTCTAGGGGGCCCGCTTGGAAAATTTGAAAATTAATTTTAGGCCAAAAAGACTTAATTTAGGATTTTGATCCTAGGAAAATCTGCCAAAGATGTCAAAAGATCCAAAGCACTTCCTTTAACAAAATCATAGTCACTACTAAGTAACAGTTACTTATTCAACCAGAGTAATAGTAACAGTCAAATGACTTCAAAAGCAATACAGAAAGTTACATGGATACAGAAACATTAACTCTTTTAAAACTTAATTTTCCTACGCAATCTTTGTTTCCAAGGCCAGTTACCTTGCAGGGGGATGGGGAGAGGATACACGGTTCTTAGTAACAGCATAGGAAGTCCTGGTTACACGAAGCAATTGAGACAGACCAAGAGTACAGAATCAAGTTACGCTAGAGTAAAACACTACTACTCCAGACCTTCAAGATAAACCTGAACCAGGGAAACTAGGCAGTTCTCAGGAAGAAGTGCGGTAAAAATACAAACGTGTTCATAATTCACAGAATGGCTGTTAAAGAGACAGATTTCAGAATTAAAAATTCAAACTTCTTGCAATATTACTAAGAGTGAATTAATATCTTAAAAACTCTTGTAGTTTTAACATGGTGGGCCAAATTTTTAAGTTGTGTATCAATGCATTTTAACATCAAAGTTCATTCTTCAGAAAAACCCATAAACAAGTTCCTTCCAATTGTATCCAACCCAATCACATGTAAAATTTCTTTCATAAAACTCATTCTCCACAGACCTTCGATAACCTGCTGGAACCTCCAGTTTTGCCCTATGCTTCTTCCTTCTTAAGTAACTAGTCATGCTGCTCTAGGACAAGATTTACCACGCAAGATTCTTCCTCACACATTACACATCTTCATATCCATTACTTTCTTCATATTTCTCTCTCCTATTTACTGGTTCTATCTTTTTTCTGTCTCCTTCCCAAATGTATATTTTGAACTTTTCTTTAATAACCTTTGAATTAGACAAAATTATCCTTTTTCCTCAAAAAAGGACACATTTTATGCCTTTCTTATAATTTTTTCTTATTAAACATACTTTACTTTTGGCACACTTTATATACAGAAATATATAAATATATTATACATTTATTAGAATTTTTAGCTCTTAGTAATTTTAAATTTTATTAAAAACCTAGGAAGCACAAAATCTTGAATTGCCTGTCACATGTTGGTATTTAATATATAAGATCCATTTTATAATTTTTAGAAAAACATGTTTCCTATAATTTTTATGCATATTTATAGACACAAACATTTAGTAGTTCTATAAAATTTAAGAAGCCAAAGAAAAATGTGTTCATGTTCAGCAATTTATTTCAGCTTTTATCTCATTTTGAAATGACCTACATATTTAATGGTATCTATTATTTAATTTTGGATTTCAAATTACATAAAAATTTATTATAGATATGTATTCTATTTACCTTTACCTAATTTATTTACCAAGACTACTTATGAGAACTGAAGTATTAGACAAATCTAGTCATCCTTTCGAATTACTTATCTGTTAACTATTTCATATAAATGCATGTCAGGCAAGTAACATCAAATTAAAACTTTAAAGTTAAATAACTCAGAAGACACAGCCATTCTCTTCAAACCAACAATTTTAGAATAGGCCCATTCACCAAAAGATTACTAAGTCATGAGAACTTGAAAAGCATTTAGACTTATTTGCTTAATTTATGAATGTTCAGGGAACTAAAAATGTATGTCCATATAAAAGCTTGTACATGAATGTTTATAACAGCATTATTTATAATAGCTGACAAGTGGAAAGAACCTAAATAACCAATAACTCATGAATGGATAAATAAAATGTAGTACAACCATACAATGGAATATTTGGCAATAAAGAGGAATGACATTCTGATACATCCTCCAATGTGGATGAACTTTGAAAATATTATTCATGCTACATAAAAGAAGCCAGTTGCAGAAGAACATATTATGTGATTCCATTTTTATGAAATGCCCCAAAGTAAATCTGTAGGGACAGAAAGTAGATTAGTGGTTGCATATGGTGGGGAGTGAGGATTAAGTAAAGGGGAGTGACTACTAATGGGCATGGGTGTTGGGGGAGCGGGGAAGGTTAATGAAAATGTTCAAAAATTGACAATACTAATGGTTGCATTACTTTGTGAATATACCAAAAACCATTTAATTGTACATTTTAAATAAGTGAATTTCATGGAATGCGAACTATATCTGAGTAAAGCTATTACAACTATTAATAATTTAAAATTTTTGGTGTATTCACATCCCCTTGAACACAGCAAGGTACAAAATTTACTTTGACATTCTTCTCAAAAAAGTCAGAAATAAGGAAAAAATAAATATTTTTCTAACTTGTTCATCCCAGTTCAAATTGATTGGGAAATATTCATTCCTGCCGATTCATTGATATTTTAATCAAAACCTTTAATTTGGTTATTTTTCTTATTAGGTATTCAGATATTGCATATTGCTAATACATTTTTTCCTCTCTTTTCTCTCTGAAAACAGGATGGAGGAAAGACACCTTTGAATTTGTGCATCTGTGTGGTGTCTTGCTTTCACGTATTCCTAAGGATGCTTCAGCTCAGGAAATCCAAAGCATGGTATGGCAACAAAAGTGCTTCACCAAAGTTTGAAGCTGTTTAAACTCAAAGAAGAAATGATATATCTGTTGAGTAAAAAAGGGTGTGAAGCTATTTCTCATTTCGTTGTGTTTATGATTGAGCTTCCAGTTCCCATAGTGTCTATCTAGACCTTACAGATCAGTTTATTTTCAGAATGACCCTCTCTTTGCCATATGCCAAACAAAAATTCTTGACCTATATACTCTCAATTCCGAAATTATTCCAAATACTATTTCAGAGAATAACCCTTTGTCCCATAAACTGTCATTTTTAAAAATACAATCATTTTGACATATTCATAGCCCAAATGCTATTTCCATCCCCTCATATGCTAAAACAAAAAAAACAAAAACCAAAAAGCAAAACTCTTCAGCTGGTCTGAGAGAGTAACAAAATAAAGATCGTGTAAGAAAAAAAAAGAACATAGAGTTGAGTTACGTTATTTTTTCTTTTGACAAATGTGTCAAGCATGAATGTCCGCTGAACAATTATATATTTCATTTTGCGGCCTTATCACAACACAAAGTTATGTGGGAATTTTATAGTTTCCCATCAATTATAAAATACCAGAGCACTAGCCAGTTGAGTACATGGAGCAATTACTGGCCTAATAAATCCAACAAAATTTGTTCTTACATACCGAGAAAACATACTTTTAATGATGTGTGTGTGTGTGTGTGTGTATGTGCACGTGCGCGTGCATGTTTCTTCCAAAAGAAGAGAGATATCTGAGGCCATTCCTTCACTCTATAAGATTCTAAAGATATGAAAATAAATTAATTTAAAATTTCTACTTTATCTTCACAAATAATATATTGCAGCAAATTGAATTTCCCACTAAATATTCCAAATGTCCCACTTTTCCATATAAGATAATTTAGTCATCATAATGTACTATTATGCCAAATATTTAAAGCTAATAATAAATAAAAATCTTTCTAATGATGTTATGGAAAAGATAAATTAATCTCTAAGTAAGTCAAATAAATAAATAAATAAATCATTTGATTGGGGTCCACATATAAAAACTAATCCCAAAATATGACTCTTGAAGCTCGGAGTTATTGTTTCTGATTTCATATCAAAAGAAAGGTAACTCACAGTATCACAATTTACATGTCGTCTTAATGACTTATCAAATTTTACCATTTATATTGAACACTTCAATAACTGTGTGTCATTTATCTGGTCAAATTATCAAATGAAATAAAAACTTAAAAATAGAACTGTTTTGTGATAGATTCTGTTCCTGCAAATGGTCACAATGTCTCCTATCCCATTTGCTTGCTTGAAATGTGCCCTTGTCACTCTTCTATCAAGAGTCACTCTTTCTACCCTTGAAACTGAGTGGGTGTTATAACTGCTTTGACCAATAAAATGAGGCAAAAGTGACATTCTGGGAACTTCAAGCCTACGTCTAAAATGTGCCAGGAATTTCCATTTTCTGCCTCTTGGATGACTTGCTCTTAGGACACTCTGTCTCAGAACTCAGCCACCATGTCATGAGAAGACCAAGTTACACGGAGAGGCCAGGTATTGGCATTTCTGTTGGTTGAGCTCCCAGCTGACAGGCAGCAGTGTCTGCGGCATGTGAGTGAGCCCTCTGAACATCCAGCCCAGTGGGGCCTTCTGAGACTTTGGCTCCAACTAACTGAAACCCAGGAGATACTAGATGAGAACTACCCAGATAAGCTCAGTCAATCAACAGAATTGTGACAGATAAGAATAAACTGCTGTTTTAAGCCATTAAATTTCGCAGTAGTTTGTTACACAGCAATATATAACCAGACTATACTGTATTAATAGCTGCCACTCTGCTCATCATATGACACATCCTTTTCTGCTCCACCTGTTAGGGAAGGAGACAGATAAAGTCAATGAGAAAATTACAGCATGGCTTAGATACTGAAGAAGAGAATATTTCATGTTTATTATTGTTCTTAAAGCTGGATCCTATAACAAAGCATTTCTTTGAGAATGAATTATCGTAAACTATAAGAAAGCTATTAGATAAGTTTACTGAAGAATTGTGTTAAATGTTTAAATTAATCTGCCCTGAATTTACTTCACTTTTTCCAAACTCATTCACTTCCCTTGGGAAGCTGAGAGTTGGCTTAGAATTCAAAGTCTTTTTTAATGTGTCAACTAATCCTTCAGATACTCTCTGAATCTCAAGATCAACTGCCATCAGAGAAGACACATGATCTGTTGTCTTTCCTCATTGTATGTGTCATTCAATGGAATGGAAAAGAGGAAAAGAAACCTCGGTGCATTTGTGGATAGGGTCTTCTGAACGCTTAGTGGCAGCAGCTTCCTTTGACAGCAGCGGAGCTCATAAGTGGCTCCTCTTGTTTCTCATAATCCTGATTCCATTGGCAGCAATTCACAGCTGCAATCACTCTGACTGAAACAGAAGCCATTTCTTGATCTTGAAGCTACAAATAGCTCCTGCTGTAGCCATTTTTAATAGTGTTCCCTTAAAACAATAGCTTTTGACTGTGGTCACATTAAAATTACCTGGGGATCTTTTGAAAATTCA
The DNA here is from genome assembly GCA_963575035.1 of Avahi laniger. NCBI lineage: Eukaryota > Metazoa > Chordata > Mammalia > Primates > Indriidae > Avahi > Avahi laniger. Next base: position 19,407 of record CAUYSK010043212.1, read on the forward strand.
AATTCCAAGATTTACTTATGGCCAATTAAATGGGAATCTCTGGAGGTAGAATCAAACATTAGTATTTTTTAAAGCTTCCCGGGTGATTTTAATATGTAGCTAGGGCTGCCTTAGAACTATCTTAGTCTATGAATAGCTTAACTACTCAGTGTTACCCTTTCAGTAGCATCACCAGAAGGAATCTACTCACAGTGTTCTTGTTAGGCTACTGCAGGGCAACTGTGAAGCTGTCATACTTTTTTCCTGGATCTTAGTACACTCTCTATGGAGTTAAATTCAACTCATATCCAGCACTATGATGAACTCTAGGAATGAATGCAAAAACGAGTTAGATTTGCTCCCTGGTCTCAAAGAGGTTAAGATCCAGTTGCAGGAAGGTAGAAAAGGCAGAGCTGGAATAATCATGAAAACAAGTCAGTTCAATACAATGTGCCTCATACATTAATAGAATAGTATTATAGGAGCACCGAAAGGGGCCACTTAGTGAGGGTTTGTGAAGGCTCAATCAAGTATAGAGAAATGTATTAATATAAGCTAAGGCCCCAGTGAAGAGTCAGGCAGAGGACAGGTCTGGGAAGGCAGGCTCTGTCTTGTTAACAAAGCTCATGGCTTTGAGTGGTGGACAAAGTTGATGTTATTGTATTATCATTTTTCCTTTACTGTTATTTTTATTAAGTGATATATGTTAATACTATAAAAGTAAGAAAATAGACATAGGCAGAGACCCAATAAACAATAAATACATGAAAAGAAGCTCAGCAAAATTAAAATTCAATGAGACATAATTCGGTACCCATCAGATTCACAAACAATCTGACAATAACAAGATTTACAAAGCATGTGGATCAATAAGAACTCTTCTATGCTGGCAGTGGAAATATGAATAGGTACAAAAACTTTGGAATGAAATTTGACAGTAGCTGGTAGAGTTAAAGATACATGTACCCCACGATCCAGAAATTCCATTCCTAGGCTTGTAGTCTAGAGAAACTCTTACAAATAAACACACAAAAAAAATGCGTGCAAGAGTGTTTCCAATAGTGTTATTTGTAAAAGTTAAAAATTGGAAACAATCTAAAAGTCTATCAGGAAGAGAACAGATTATTGACCGAAGTGTGAGTTGTTAGGGAAAAAATAAATAAATAAATAAATAAATAAATAAATAAATAAAAAGAAGAGAACACATTAATAGGCCGGGCGCGGTGGCTCACGCCTGTAATCCTAGCACTCTGGAAGGCCTAGACAGGCAGATTGTTTGAGCTCAGGAGTTCGAGACCAGCCTGAGCAAGAGCGAGATCCCGCCTCTACTAAAATTAGAAAGAAATTAATCAGCCAACTAAAAATATATAGAAAAAGTTAGCCGGGCATGGTGGTGCATGCCTGTAGTCCCAGCTACTCGAGAGGCTGAGGAAGAAGGACCACTTGAGCCCAGGAGTGTGAGGTTGCTGTGAGCTAGACTAATGCCACGGCACTCACTCTAGCCCAGGCAAAAGAGTGAGACTCTGTCTCACAAAAAAAAAAAAAAAAAAAGAAGAGAACACATTAATAAATTATAGTGTATTTAAATATTATACAAAAGTGAAATAAACTACAGCTATAAGTATCGGCAAGAATTCATCTAACAAACAAAATGTTGAGAGAGAAAAAGCAAGTTTAAGGAAAATACATGCCAAATCATACCAGTTATCAATGAAGCAAAATAATATATTCTATTTTGGGAAGCCATACGATCTAGTTATGATGTAAATAAATACATGGAAATAAATATCAAATTCAGTATCTTGGTAACAGAAAATGGTAGGGAAATGGATGGCACAGAGAAAAAGGGGATATGAAAAGAAAAGGTTATAAAAGGAAACTAAGACTATATTTGTAATGTTTTTATTTCTTAGCTTAATTATGGATATACATGCATTTTTATGTTATATTTTTTACCTTTCTGTTCATCTGAAATAATTCACACTTCATATTTTTAAATGAAGACAGGGAGTGTGTTAAATAGAATATGGTACATAAAAGGATTCAATGATTAATGTGTGGGGTTTAAACAATTGAACACAGAAGCTGAGAAGAAACAGCCAGTGAGCCTGATGCCACACAGAATGACACTCAACAGTGACAGTGATGTAAGAGCAGAAAAGAATTAGAACAGGATCAGAACAGGGACGTTTTCTTGACCGAAGGTTTTATTCTTTCTTAGTGAAGAAGAACAGAAAATAAAATGAAGACCATGCTGTATTAATATATGTAATTTATATATATAATGTGTATGATGCTTAAATTAGTGTGTTCTTACACAGGAATACTGATAAGCAATTTTTAAACAGTCATTCAGAACCACAATACCCAGATATCATCACTCTTCACATTTTTATTTTTGTGTTTATCATTTTAGATTTTCTCTTCTACAAATACATATTAAAATATACAATTTTCTCAAAGGGAGGATATTATATATCATTTTATAACATAGTTTTTAACTAAAAACATCACACAAACATTTTCCTGTGCCTATAAATATAAAGATTTGGATTTTATAATTATATCATAAGGGCAGCATAAAGGAGAGATTCGAGGAATCAAGATAAGAAACTATTTAAGAGGATATTAAAATATGGCAGGCAATATACTATGAAGGCTCAAAATATATGCCAGATCTGTATGGGTCAAATTATAAAACTTTATTGAAAAAAATTAAAGGAGGTTTAATGAAATGGAGAGCTCTATCACCTGAATAGAATGAATAGGAAGAATCAATAACCTAAAGATGTCACCTTTCCCACCCCTAAATTGACCTGTATAATCTATGTGATTCCAATCAAAATTCCAGCAGGGTATTTTGTGCAACTCGATATGGTGATTTTAAAGCAAACATTAAAAAGCCCAGTAACAATCAAGATATTTTTTTAAGAAGAAGAATATACCAGATATGAAAGTTTATTATAAAGAAATAATAATTAAAAGATACCAGGATAGACAGCAGAATTTAAAACAAAGTCCGAAAGATATCCACATCCACAAGGAGATTTGATATATGACAGAGGTGCCTTTGCTGATCATTGGGTAAAAAATGAATTATGAAACAAATGCTGCTGGAACAACTGATTACTCACCTGATTAAATGGGATTCCTACCTCATACTATAGAGATCTTGACAGATGGAAAAATGTGATAGGCAAAATCTTATAATTTTAAACATAAAATGTAGGATAATATCTTTGTAAACTTAGAGTGGTGAAGAATCTCCTAACTAAAACACAAAAAGTACTAACCCTAACAAGAATGATTGTTAAATAAACTATATTAAAATTAAAAAGACTGATTATCAAAATGTACCATAAAAAAGGACAAGCCACAAAATAAGATAATAACTCACAATGAAAAAGAAAAAGACAGGCAATACAATGGGGAAAAAAAGGCAGAGAAAAAGACATTTTGTCAAAAAGGAAAGTAAATGTCCATCATTTGAAAAGATACACAACATAACCAAAAGTTATTTAACACACACATTAACCTCAATGATATGGCATTTAGACTACCAGATTGGCAAAAATTAATGTTTAATAATATCAGGTTTGGCCAGGATATTATCGTAAATTGATACAAACATTTTATAAAATAATGGTCACTACCATTTAAACAGTCACACACCCTATGTCCAATCCATTTTGCTCCTAGCTATATGATCTGGAGCATCTTTTGCATATGAATCCACAGTGAAATTTATAAGACTGTTTATTGCAACATTGTTTGTAATAGCAAAATCCAGGAAATATCCTTAATATTCTTAGACAAGAGTATAATGCATGCACTGTTGTGTATTCTGTAATGAAATATTGTACATCAGTGAAAAAGGAGGAATCGGATCTGCACACAACATGAACATATAATAAAGGGATAATTCTGAGTGTAAAACCAAGTAGTAGAAAATTGTATACATACAATAATGTGCCATAATGCCAACTGATCTTTTACAAAAATGACAGAAACATGCACTAGGAAAAGGATACCCTTTTCCATAAATGGTGCTGGAAAAATTGGGATGCCATATGCAGAAGAATGAAACTACACTCCTGTCTCTCACCATATACAAAAATCAAACAAAGATGAGTTAAAGACTTAAAGGTAAGGTCTGAAACTATAAAAACACTAGAAAAAAAGCTAAGGAAAACTCTTCTGGACATTGGTCTAGGCAAAGAAGTCATAATTAAGATCTCAAAAGCATAAGCAACAGAAACGGAAATAGTCAAATGAGACTCAAACTAAAAACCTTGTGCATAGCAAAAATAATAATCACCTGAGTGAGCAGACAGCCTACAGAATGGGGGAAAATATTTGCAAAGTATGCAACCAACAAGGGACTAATTATGCAGCATTTACAAGGAACTCAAACAACTCAACAACAACAAAAACCCGTTAAAAAGTGAACAAAGGACATCAATAAACATTTTTCAAAAGAAGACATATAGATGGTCAACCAGCAAATGAAAAAATGCTCAACATCACCAATCATCGGAGAAATACAAATTAAAACCACAATGAGTTTTCATCTTACACCAGTCAGAATGGCCATTATTAAAAAGTCAAAAAATAACAGATGTTGGGGTGTCTGCCCAATTCATAGTGCCACACTCCTTTTCTTGGAATTGGCTACCGTTTCCCAAGTGTAGGCCCCTGGCAGTCATATTTGTACAATAGCCCTAACCTCCTGCCTATAGGTGTTTGGGTCAGAGGTATCACCTAATCCAAGTTGGACAAATCAGATAGTCCTCCTGATAATTTGGAGCCAGAATTGAAAACTGGAAAGCGGTCCTGTGTATGATCGGAATTGAAACACATAAATTCAGGAGGTTGTGGGTAAATTTGCCCTGCTAATGAATAAGTGGAGAAAGCCAACAGAGAAAGAGAGAGAGGAGAAGGAGGGGAAGAAGGAAACAGTAACAGAAAGGTATAAGCAAAGCCAAAAGTTCTAGGTTCTTAACAGAATTTTAGTTTCTAGTTATAGCCCCCTTCCTACACTCGGGATCTAATAAATAATAGATCTTTATTACAATTCTGTCATCACTTAATAAATTCCTCTGTTTTGCTTAAAGTGAATCCAGTTGTTTCTGTTACTTTCAACCAAAGAGTCTTAACTAATGTAACTATCTGATATGTTGATTAGAATAGCATTTTCCAAAGATATTTAACCAGTCAACACTCTCAAGATTATTTACAATGTGTTGATGAAACACCAGCTCGGGCCCCTGAACATGCATGTATCAAAAAGAATTTTAAAAGTCACCATCATTCTGAGGAAACAGTTTGGGAGAAGTTGACAAAGGCACGAGATGACCAGTAGAATATGATTCTTTCTTAATATCACCAAGCCATCAAGGGTTTAGGGTGTGGAAAGACACGTGAAAACTCGTCAAACAATTGAAAGTTGTGGCTCAGTCATAGGGCAGAGTAGATGGCTATGAATGTGATAATTAGCCTCATAGAATGCAGAAAATATGGGAAACAATACTATTGACCCAAGAGAATATTTGTTGCATTTAGGATGATAGCATCAATCTACTAAAATTATGTTTTTATTAATTACAAAAAAGAAGGAAGTGTGAAATAATAATTGTACCTTTTGGTCTCATCATTGACCCCTTTGAAATTTCTTTAAAACGAACGGAGTACAAAGAAACAATAATAAAATATCTAAGAATTTTTAAACAAAGTGGAAATGTGGGCAGAACGTATTGAGCTACAAAGAAGAACAGTAGCAGAAGTTACTGTTTAAAAATAAATTCTAGGCCGGGCGTGGTGGCTCACGCCTGCAATTCTAGCTCTCTGGGAGGCCGAGGCGGGCAGATTGTTTGAGCTCAGGAGTTCGAAACCAGCCTGAGCAAGAGTGAGACCCCGTCTCTACTAAAAATAGAAAGAAATTAATTGGACAACTAAAAATGTACAGAAAAAAAAATTAGCCGGGCATAGTGGCGTATGCCCGTAGTCCCAGCTACTCGGGAGGCTGAGGCAGGAGGATCGCTCGAGCCCAGGAGTTTGAGGTTGCTGTGAGCTAGGCTGACGCCACGGCACTCTAGCCTGGACAACACAGTGAGACTCTGTCTCAAAAATAAATAAATAAATAAATAAATAAATAAATAAATAAATAAATAAATTCTTACCTTAATCATATGACCATGTTAAGTTATGGGGGCAGCACTGATG
>CAUYSK010043214.1:0-13427 GCA_963575035.1 Avahi laniger
TGGCCATTTTTACCATAGCCCATCTAAAAAGGAAGAGAGAGTCAGAGCCATTCTGTCTCACTCCCCTGCTCCCAGAAACCAGACACAAACCCATAAGTATAGACTGCTTTGGACAACCCCATTAAAAAGTGGGCAAAGGACATGAACACAAACTTTTCAAAAGAAGATAGACTAACTGCCAACAGACATATGAAAACATGTTCAACATTTCTAATCATCAGGGAAATGCAAATCAAAACCACAATGAGATGTCACTTAACTCCAGTGAGAATGGCTTTTGTCAAAAAATACTGAAATGAAAAATATTGGCATGGATGTGGAGAGATAGGAACACTCATACGCTGCTGATGGGACTGCAAACTGGTACAACCTGTGTGGAAAGTAATATGGAGATATCTCAAAAAGCTAAAAGTAGGACTACCATGAGATCCAGCAATTCCACTACTAGGTATCTACCCAAAGGAAAAAAAGACATTCTGTAATAAAGACATCTTCACTTGAATGTTCATAGCAGCACAATTCACAATTACAAAGATGTGGAAACAACCCAAGTGCCCATCAATACCTGAGTTGATTAATAAAATGTGGTATATGTATACCATGGAATTCTACTCCGCCACAAAAAACGATGGTGATCTAGCACCTCTTGTATTATCCTAGATGGAGCTGGAGCCTATTCTACTAAGTGAAGTATCACAAGAAGGAAAAAATAAGCACCACATGCACTCACCATCAAATTGCTATTAACACTTACGTGTACATATGGAAGTTACATTCATCGGTGACGGGCAGATGGGAGTGGAGAGGAGGGGAAGGGTATATACACACCTAGTGAGTGCAGTGAGCACTGTCTGGGGCATGGGCATGCTTGTAGCTCTGACTTGGGCAGTGCAAAGGTGATATATGTAACTTAAACATTTGTACCCCCATAACATGCTGAAATAAAATAATAATAATGATAATAATTTTAAAAAGAATAGACTGCTTCAGAAAGACAAAGAAAATCCATATGACACTATGGCTCTGAGTGAGACAATAGACGTGTTTTCAAGAATTAAAAAAAAGAAGAAGAAGAAAGTCAAAAGCATAAAAGAGGCTTTAATCCTCTGTGCAGAAAACTGTAAAGGCAAAGTATCGATCATGTTGTCAGAAGCTATTCCCTGGTCCGTGGACAAGGAAGGAGCTGGTGTGGCTCTGGAACCCCATTACTTACTATACCAGAGACCTTTCGGGACTTTTCTGGTTTCTGGAATGAAATCCTTTCTCCTGCTGTCTAAAGTACTAGAGAAGAAAATATTTCCCCTACCTCCACCCCACATTGCCCAGGAACATTCAGAAAATTGAAGGCCTTCTCAGGTTGGCCGTTTAGTGTGTGATTGTGTTTCCTGAAGAAAATGGTGTCTTTATAACTAAGTAATCTCTACTGAGGGTATCTCACCCTGGCTTTTCCGTAGTATCACTCCCTAAGCCAAGTCAGACCACTGCACTTATCCCAAGCCCTTTCTCTTGCTGTGTCATAAAACCCTCCCCAAAACGACACCCAGGTATTGAGACCGACCCCTCTATTGTCTGCATGACCCCTCCTGAGAGTGTCCATTCAGGGTTCACAGTCCAGGGTCACTGAACAAGCAGCTGGAAATAATTCCTAGAATCTAAAGATTACTTGGCAGGACAGAGCGAATTCCATCAGACAACTTCATGCTCTGGTTTCCTAGGGAAGGATTGACATAAATGGATATTTCCACTGTCATAGCCAGGAAGTTGCCACAGCAGTCAATAGGCCACACCTGACACATAGATGTGTTTTATTTGGCTTACACAGTGTTGGTCCGTACTAGGTTTCCAGTTGTAACTAGAGTTGCCCTACATTTTTGAAGTGAGAGATTTAAATCTTCTAATGTTCAGTCCATAGATTTTCTGACTGCTCTTGAAAAAAACTTCAAGACACAGCAGTAATCAGTGAGAGCCATACACTTTATTTTTACTTTTTAAATTTTTTTACCAACATTTCCTGCTGCCCCCGTCCCTGCCCCACACCACGCAAACTGCAGATTCACTAGACATTTATCATTTTGACACTGGCCTGATTCAGTCTCTCATGGTACCTGCCCACCCCCTGTAGTATTTAAGTTTGCTGGCTCCGCCACTGCTGTTTATGAAAAATGGTCAATTGACTTTACAAGGGAACTGCGATAGAATAAAAGTTTCCTCCTTCCCTCTAGTATGATAATCCATAGTGTTAAACAGAAGCAAAGTCAGTGAAAAAGCTAGAAGAAAAAGATGATGATATAATAATCAGGAATGAATGCAGGATGCAAAATAATAAAAATTACTTGTTTCACGGTCTCCTTAAGGAGCCCATCATTTACTTACCAAATTGATATCTGCTACTTGTCCTGTGCAGTCAGCTCGTCCAACACCAATGTGATAACCGCTGAAGTTCTGAAACAGAGGTGGCTCCGGAGAGTGTGTCACTGAGGAAGCATGGGTGGCCGCGGGGCCCTGGGTGGTTGGAGAAATATGGCTTCCTGAATCTAGAACAGAATAAGATTTTGGAGAAACAAGATTTCAGCCCACTTATTTGTCAGCATCAATCAGAATACACTACATAGGATGGGGTTCCTAAAGGAAAAGTCTCTGCATATTTTCTTATATATAAGATATGCAGTGAGATATATGTTAGAAACCTGATTGAAATCATAATCCTAAACAGGATCTTTTTCTCAGACTAGAGATGTTTCAGACCAACAATCAAGGCCTCATGACAAGCCATTCCTAGTCAAACTCCCTCACATCCTGCTCTTCTGTCCCAGCCAAACTAAACAGCTGTCAGGTTTCTGGCACACAACCCGATAATCCCAACCTCAGGGGATCGGTTTCTTCACTTTCCTCTGTCCAGACTTCTCACGCCTTTCCTCTCCGCCAACCAACCTCTAGCACCTGCTTCAGAGTTGGTTCACTTCCATCACACCTAGATCCAGCCCACGTGCTCATCTCCGGGACGCCCTCCCCGCCCCCACGGTCTCTCCCCTGCCTCTGACCCTCTTCGACCTTCTAAAGACTTTTATTTTTAATGCAACCTAGATCGTTGTACACTTGATGTAGTTTCACCTTGTTTTAATTATACTCATATCTGTGTATTCGTATAAAAGTGTGTGTAAGCACATATATTCCATATTAATATGCGTGTATCTCTCTCTCTCTCTCTTTCTCTCACACACACATATGAGTACGAAGGGAGGCAGTATGACATGGAGATTAAGAAAGGAGATGCCAGAAAAAACTGCCTGGGTTTGAAACCTGACTCTACCACTTACTAACTGAACAAATTGCTTAACCTATTTCACCCCAGTTTTCTCATTTATAAAATGGAGATAATAATAATATCTTGCTTTCTAGGGTTGTTTTGAAAATATGTTCATATATATTAAAAATTTAGAATGATATCCAGTATATAGGTTCGATTTGCTTTACATAGTTAGACACTTTACATATTCATTTGTTTGTTTCTTTGCTTCCACTGTCCAGGCAATAGCCAGGAGTAGCCAAGGCAACAAATGTCAGTGTCACAAGGCATTAGTGGTCAGAAAGTACTTAGGCAAGAGATTTACAGCTGATTCCTTCCGAGATTCTAGAATTTTGAAGCTCAAAAAAATTTAGGGATCACCTGTCCTCAATTTTACAGATGAGAAAACTAAAACTCGGAAAAGCAATAACCAAGAATTTATGGCGAGCAGGTGACGAATTTGGTATCCAATCCAGATCCTCAAACTCAGAATCCAGTGATCTTTCAACCAAATTCTAGGTGGAGTTAGAATCCATGTCTTCTCATGCCCAAGCCCACATTTTCCACAAGCCATCAGTTATTTCCAGGAGGGAAGCAGGCACCATAGCTCTCACCTCATTGTCACCAGTCTAGGAATGTCATGCCAACGAAAGCCAAACCTGGCCACATAGCCATGGGCAAGTTATTTGCAATCTCAGAGTCAGGGTTTCCCTATATGAAAATTGGCACAAAAGTAAAAGGTAGGACTAGCACCTACCCTTATAGAATTTTTGTGAGAATTAGATGAGAAAATTACGTAAAAGCCTTACTATAGGGCTTCACGCAGAAACCATGCAATAAAAATAACTACTGTTATGAGAATAGTTACTAGCAGTATTAATAACCTCCCTGAATCTCAGCCTCCCAAGTCTCTAATTTTAAGAGCTAAAACTAAATAAATTCTATGGATTCTTTCATTTCTATCAGTCTAAGCCCCTGCTCTGCCCACTGTAGGATCAGAGAATCTCTGTTCCTCTGTGTTTGTTGGGAACTCGAAGCATGGGAACATGGTAGAGAGTACACTGGAAAAGAGATGAGGTCACCAAAGGGAAAACCGAGGTGGGAAATGCCATCGTCTTCTCCATTTGGCCTGAGGCCAGCCCTCCCTTCACTTTGATCAAAGCGTTCAATCCCCACCTGTCTTCTCCACTCATTTTCCAGGTATGTAACCTAACACTGGCTGAAGCAGAGGCTCCGACAAAGACCCATTGCCAATATTGCCTGCAAATATAGCCTACGGAGTTTTCAAAAACTAAATTTGTTGCCAACATTTTTAAAAATCAGAAGATGTCTAAAAATCCCAATTTCCAGCTTCTCTTGAGATCTCTGGAGATCTGAGACCACGTGACATCATGACAACAAGCAGCTGGCACTCTGGGGGGCTGTGGACCCCCTTCCCCAGAAGCACACTTGCCTCCACCCTGGTTGCCTCCTCACTCCGCCTCATTAACAGAATTTGATTGGCTCTTCTAAGGATTTGAGTTGGAGACCCCTTTCTCTAAAGCTTTCCACATACTAATTAATTGACATTCAGTGAGTTTTTCATTCTTCTTTTGCCCCCAGGAAAAGATGATGCCAACAAGGAGGGAAAAAGAAAGATGAGAGGCTCGAGGCTGACCTCACTGGGCCTTGATGAATCCCGGGCTGTACTTAGATCAGTGGAAAAGCTAATGGCAAACATGTCCATGTTAGAATGCCTGTACACTGGCTATTTAGGAACAAAGGTAAACTTGATAAGAACCGCTATCATTGCAGAAAGGGCAATTAATGTAAGGGGAGATGGTCATCCCAGGCTGCTTAAGTGTACATTGAACTATCAGAAGACACTGTTTGTCACGTTGGTGTCCCCAGTAATCAAGAAATTTCCTACAGGCCTAAAAATAGCATCCAAGAGAGCCTATGGCACTTGCCTTTATGGTTTTCAATGGTCCCACTGGTGATAAACAAGAGGCTGAGAAGAGCCACTGTGATGGCAGTCATCATTACAAGAAGGAAAATCAGGAACATCTCCAAGGTAGAGAAGGTGCGCTTGGCCATTTCTCCTGTGATAAAACAGAGATGGAAGAAGGAGGAATCAAAAGACTGAACTGCAAATTAAAACGCATAGGCTTCAAGCTGTCCAAGGCTAAGATGTCTTAGCTTGTTCATATCAACAGACTGTACCAAGGATGGCAAGTACAGAGCACACTTACCACCAGTGCCATATCCCCAGCCCATGGCAGATGAGACCAATCAATTACAGAAGTCTTTCTGAAAAGCTTGGATGTGGATTCCCAATCCTTCTCAACACAATGCTCCTTCTGGCAGCCACCACTCATGATTTGGCATTGGCAACTGATCTAAAATCTATTTGCATTCCTGAACCATATAATACTGCTTTCATTTATGGTGATGGTGCTATTCATGGGTCTGTACATGAGCGTGGGCTGGGAACACTTCTGTCAACAAGGATGACTGATGTGCACATATTGTTTGTACTTGGTAGAAGGCTGGCTGGGTCTAGGGTTGTATGCTGTGGTCATGGAATAAGTAGAATTATCTTGTCCACATGGAGGCAAAACTCCTAACTTTGGCTTTTAAACTCTATGTTCTAACTTTCAATTACTACCCGATAAGAAAAGGGCATGGAAAAGGAGAATTAGCATCTCTGGTCTCAAGCAAGGCATTAGTAAAATTTTCCTTTTGGTGATCAGAAGGATCCCATGCATTTTGCAAACCCTGTATCAAAGGATGAGGATGAAGAATGTCCCTATATTCCACAAAAGCATAAAATGTCCATACAGATTCTTGAAAATGTTTTAGGAGGAAAATTCATCATCATTCAAAGCAACTACACAAGCTAAAAACCCATATAATGTTAATGAAAAGAAGTATAATAGGGTGGTTAAAAATTGGGTTCTCGGCCGGGCGCAGTGGCTCATACCTATAATCCTAGCACTCTGGGAGGCCAAGGCATGTGCATCGCTCAAGGTCAGGAGTTTGAGGTTGCTGTGAGCTATCATGACGCCATGGCACTCTAGCCTGGGCAACAGAGAGAGACTTCGTCTCAAAAAAAAAAAAAAAAAAATTGGGTTCTCAAGTCTGACTCCAGAGTTCCAATCTCGTTTCTGCCACTTATTGGATGACCTTGGCGAAATCCTCCCCTAATACTTAGCTTCAGTTTCTTCATACATAGATAGGAATGTGATGATGATAATTTTAGTACCTATCTCATAGAGTCCCTATAAAAATAAGATGAGACAATGCAGCAATACTTCTTTTGTTCCATGGAATGTAATAAGTGCTCAGAATGTTAGCATTTGTTACTATATTTCAAAATAGCAAAGAGTCTGGGCTCCTTGTTGTCCTTAAAGGGAATTTATGGGGGTCTAGTGATAAGGGATTATCAAAATCACAAATGGGAACTTTAGAGCCCATTTTCTTAACCTGTGCTTTAGGAAGCCTGAGCAGTGAGATAGGAATCCTAGGATTTCCCCCCAAAATGGGCAATTTGTGGCTAAGATGCTGGTATTCCAAATAGTTATAAAATGGCAACAAGTAGATGTATTTAGTATGACCCAGATGATTTTTTGTTTCAATTTGACTTAAGTGACAAGATAAAAGATAGCATTTATAGTTTATTTGTAAAGATAGAGTTTATCATGCCTGTAATCCTAGCACTCTGGGAGGCTAAGGCAGGCGGATCATTTGAGCTCAGGAGTTCGAGACCAGCCTGAGCAAGAGTGAGACCCCATCTCTACTAAAAATAGAAAGAAATTGGCCAAACAACTAAAAATAGAAAAAATTAGCAGGGCATGGTGGTGCGTGCCTGTCGTCCCAGCTACCTGGGAGGCTGAGGCTGGAGGATCGCTTGAGCCCAGGGGTTTGAGGTTGCTGTGAGTGAGGCTGACGCCACTGCACTCTAGCCCAGGCAAGAGAGCGAGACTCTGTCTCAAAAAGAAAAAAAAAAGAAAAAGAAAAGATAGAGTTTACATTTACAAATATGAAATTTCAAATTTTCTTTTAAAATTGTCCATAAAATACGGCAACATTGAGCCAGCATTCCCATGTGTCAAGAGTTTCCTAAAATTCAGTAGCTGCTGTTCTCATTCGATGGGGGCATTCATTCTCCAATCTGCCAGTCTCTACCCAGCAGGCCTTATCCATCTAAGTTATTGATTGTTCTGTGCAGGCATTTGATTTTGCAATCCCCAGACTAGAGGTCAAAGATCAGTCTAACAGCAGAACTTCAGAGTTAAGGCTGAAGTGGGAGTGGACAAAGTGACTAAAACATCTTCCCAAATTTCCTGATTATTGAGAAGGTTTCCTCAACCATTTCACCACCATAATCACCTTCACCACGACCAGTTGGGACAACTTCAAATCTAGGGCACAACGAATTAGGTCTACGCCTTAGTCTCCAGGAGTGAGGAAACACCTCTAAGATATGCCTCAGAACTCTAATGATCTACAAATGTTTATTAGTCATTAGCTGCTGTTTCACTAGCAAATCTCAAACCTAGTATATCTAATTCTTGCTCAAAGTTTGGGTTTCTCTGAGCCTTCCCGCTAGCCAAGATGACCAACAGCTGGACCTCCCAACCTCAGAGCACTGACCCACAGATTGTGTATATAAAAGTGGTCACGTGGTAAGAAACTGCATATCAGACAAAGAGGATACAAAATAATACTCTTATTTGTTTCTAGTTTTGCTCCACTGAACCCATCACTGCTGCCAACCCCTTACACAAGTCAACACTGGCACCTGATTTCACCTTAGTTTCCACCTCTTGCTTGGACTTGAATGATCTACCTCATGTGTTTCACCACTCTGGCTAGCTGCCAGAATTACTGCCAACATATTACCATTCTTTTTGAACCACTTTAGCTGACTCTACCATCACCTTCAGGGAAATTAAAATTTGGATTAGCACTATTTATTTCTCATTGATGATTAAAATCTGAATTCAAATGTTAAAGCAGATGCCTGTCTACCTTCAGAATGCAAATGCACCTTGGAGGGCTTAGCCAATGATTATACCTTGGTGGATTCTAGATTTCATAATGGTTCCCATTCGATCTGTCATAATCCTGCAAGCTCAATAATGAGGTTCTCATGACACAATAGCAAGCCATTTGCCACACCTGCACCACACTGAGGTCCCTGTTTTTCAAGAAGGTGACAGTAAAAAGTATTAATAACAGTTTGGCAAAGGGCGTTTCCAAAGCTATGAAAATGAGGTGAAGCTTTAAGGTTTCTTCAAGATCTCTGAGACAGGATTATTCAAGATCCCTCCTTCCCTCCCTCCTCAAGGAAAAACAGTCATTCTTACCTGATTCTCCCGTTCAAAAGAGCTTTCACATCTCAGGAAAGCAAATGGACATCCAGAACCTTGTTCTCTTTCCCCTTGCACGTTACTGGGCTCAGACTTCTTAGCACTTGCTGAAACCTACTGAAAAAGGATTTTTACAGTCAAGTCCAGGAGAGTTAAAGTTCTCATTAGCATACCTCTGTGAGCTTGGTACAAGGATAAGATTAAAGTGTGTTGATAACCAAAGGCTTATATACAAACTCTCTCCCGGGACAACCTGTTATTGGAGGTAGAAGTTGCAAAAGGCCTGCTGGACTGAAGGTCATTTCAGCCTTGATATAACTCTTCCAGCATGACAAGCTCTGTGCAAGGCCTATAACCTGGACCTCAAAAAAATAGCACCTGTTTCATTTACCAGTGGTCATTCTACCCGCAACCAAAGGGACATTAGTGTGGGCTACGGATATCACTGGGCAATGTTTTCAACAATTCCAGTACAGAAAAGTGATGTTAATTTTTAGGAACTCACATAAAAAAAACCCAAAAAATTGTAGATTAGCTAAGAATGTGAGTAATAAATAATACGACAGGGCAAAAATGCTATGCAACCATTAAAAATTATACTGAAAAAATTTAATGACATGAAAAAATTACCAAATATTACAAAACAATATGATCTCATTTTTGTAAAGTGTACATCAGTTATATATGTATGGTCATAAAGACTGAAGAAAGTACAGCAAAATGTTAAGAAGTGAGTATTTGGTGATTACGGGCAGTTTTTGTTTCTATATTTTTGCTTGATATTTTCTAAAATAGCCATGCTATATTATTTTGCAATGGGGAAAATAAAATGTTTTCCATCTCTTGAAGAATGGATACTATAAAACAACATGAAGTTAAACAATGGACCTCAAGAGACAAAGTAAATCCTAGTAAATCCAAGCTGTCCAGCACACATTTTGTAGAAAGCCATATAGGCTGCTTAATTCCTTGCAGAGTTTGAAGAGAGGCCCAAAAAGTTCCAAGTGATATGTTAGAGGTATATATGCCTTCAGACAGGGCATTTAGTAATGTATTTTAGATTGCTCTCTGCTGCTACAGAGGGGAACAGGTTAAATTGCGGTATTGAACAAGGTTTTTTTAAAGTGCATTTGTGTAGAATCCTTGCTTACAGCAATGGAGACCAAATCCGGCTAACTTAAGGCAAGGGGAAAACAGAGAGAGGAAAAGTAAATTCACCAGGCGGCAGCAAGAAAAGCTGCAGATCCAGGCTCATGAAGGGCAGGAAAAAGAACAGCGCCGTGGATGCAGGCAGCAGGAGCTATGTGGGACAGTATCTTCAGGGCATCACCACTGGGAAGGACGCCCTCCACTGCTGAAAGACTTCGTGCCACTGCACTCAGGAGCCAGGTCCTGAAGACAGCATCTCACTGCCCTAGCTTGGGTCATACACTTATCCTGTCCTTTGAGGGGTGCCTAAATGCAAATCTTAACAAGGACTATCCCCAAAGAGGGAAGGATAGTTCCCCAAAAAGAAAATCAAGGCGGTACAGATGTAGGGCGGTAAAAAGAGCGGATACCCACTGGTGACCTGCCGTTGGATTTTCTTCACCCTCCTTTCTGCCTCACAGAGGGAGGCCTCTGGACAGCCCTATGGTCTCTTCCAGACATCTTGCTCCTCATAAAAAGGAGGCATGCCATAGCCCATTCACAGAGCCCTGCTCAGTGGCCAATAAGCTAGTCAGATAAGGTCGTTTTAGCTAGGGTTTTAGTAGATGATAATGGCTTAACATATCACCTTTCCTAGACAACGTTTGAAAGATCATACCTGAACAATAAGGGGCTGAGAATCGAGGCTGAAAATCCAAGCACTAAAGCAGAGCCAGTGGAGAAAAGCTGGCTCCTATAGCCAGGAATAAGATTAGCCTGGGATGAGATGAAGATACACTCATTGCAAATATTTTAACTTGTGCACATGTTTTATTCCTGTCTGAATGACCCCCACATAAATCTTGTTAGCTAGAATAATCCAACTATTCTTCTCTACACTCCACCCCAACACAGCCACTCATGTACACATACTCCACCCATTTTTACAGATGAGGAAACAGACACAAATTTCCAGAACAGGAAAGCGTAGTTGAAAGTGAGCGTGATTATTTTAGGATACAAGCCCAAGTCCCCAGACTCCTAGAGAAGACCTTTCTCACCTCACCAAACTCCTGCTGTCAACATCACCTTGACCTAGGCCCTGGCCTGGCAGCGTCTGGAGATATAAAAGTCAATGTGTTCACTCTGTATTAACAGTTGATGAAGCAAATTATGTTCTCTACCCCTTAACACTCTATCACAGAGGGGAAAACTACACAGCACGAAGTAAACGCAACTGGGAGAAAACTGTTTCAAGCCATAAGAATATTTCTCCCAAAACACAGCTTCTAAACCATTAACCAATGATCACTGGTATCGCAAATTTTCTTAATATTTTACTTATGCCTACCAGGTTGGACCCTTAAAAGGCATCGTGCTAATTTCATACACTCCATGCTGATGGTCACATTCTTCCATTCTTTAACTCTTAGAGTAATCAAAGATTAAATTGCTTCTAGAAAATATGTACTATTTTATGTGCATCCAGACTGTCATCTCTAAACACCATTTCTTGCTAAAAGGAACCAGAGATGCTTGGAAAAAATGCTGGTTTTGTGTCTAAGGAAGGAATCATATAAACTAAACTTGGGATATTTTTGTCATACCAGAAATTTTTAAAAGTTCTCAAAATTATCAAAACCATATCAAAAGAACTAAAGAGGTTCCAACTAACCAAAGATCAGTTCATTAGAACATCAGTTAAAAATATATTAGTTGAAACATATCATATATACTTCGATTCATGATGTCATAATTATACTTTTTAAAAGATGCTAGGGAATCAGTTCATTGTTCAGAAAATTGGTTTAAAAAAGGGGGATGCGGTAGAGTGGAAATCAAGGGTGTACTCTGCTTTTCCTATATACATGTACCTTGGGAAAGCCAAACAGTTGATGAGGGACAGTTCCTCTAGATCAAAGTATTCCAGCTAATAAACGAGGAGGCAATGATAAACTTGAATCTCTGTATTTTTGCAACCCTCAATGAAATGATGGATCTGAGCAAAGATTATCAACAGCTGCTTATGTCACCAAAAGAGAGACAACCAGATATAACAAGCCTCTGAACGATGTACGCAGCATTCTCAAGTGTTCTTACCAAAAAGTGAAGCCTATATTGGCTCTACCTCTAGATCTCAGTGCCTGTTTGTAGAAAATATGAGCAACGACTGCAGACATATGTATGTCAGAGTATGACATGGGGGTACAGTAAGCCAAGTCCAGACTGTGAGAAACTGTATGATGAATGAGCCAGTTTCTTTCAAAAACGAATGGGAAATGGAGAAGAAGAAAAAGAAGGAGGAGCAAGAGTAGGAAAAGGGGGCGGGGCTGAGAGAGGCAACAAGAACAAGAATGGGGGGAGGGGAGAAAGGCAGAGGGCAGAGGAGAGCCCCGCCAGGGCAGTGGGGTGGGAAGAGGCAGGAAAGGAGAGAGAGAGGAGCTCTGCATTGAAAGAGGCTTGAGAGACACGTCCATCAACTGTACGATGTAGGCTCAAAACCAGCACTGGAACCTGATCCAAGCAAACTTTTTTTATGAGACCATTGGGGAAAGTGAACACTGCCTGGATATTTAACAATGTTAAGGGATTGTTGTTTAAAATATTGGTGTGAGAATGGTATTGTGATTTTACTTTTAAAAGAACGTCTTATTTTTATAGAGATGCATTCTGAAACACAGAATTAAAAAAAGATACTACAAAGTGCAAAGGTAGGGTGGACAGTTAGAAGGACAGATGGGGAGTTAGATGAATGGACATAAGATTTGTTCTCGAATATGCTGGCTAGTGGGAGAGAGGTGGGTTAAAAGCATGGTAGCAGATACTGTGAAGTGTTTCACTCAACACTCATTCCGAATCTTTCTTTTTTTTTTTTTTTTTTTTGAGACAGAGTCTCACTTTCTTGCCTGGGGCGAGTGCCCTGGTGTCGTGGCGTCAGCCTAGCTCACAGCAACCTCAAACTCCTGGGCTCAAGCGATCCTACTGCCTCAGCCTCCCAAGTAGCTGTGACTACAGGCATGTGCCACCATGCCCGGCTAATTTTTGCTATATGTATTTTTAGCTGTCCAATTAATTTCTTTCTATTTTTGGTAGAGATGAGGTCTCGCTCTTGCTCAGGCTGGTCTCAAATTCCCAAGCTCAGAACGATCCGCCCACCTCGGCCTCCCAGAGAGCTAGGATTACAGGCGTGAGCCACCGCGCCCGGCCAATTACCTGCAGGTTTTATTATGGATTGCCCTTTATCAAATTGAAGAGTTTTTTCTATTTCTAGTATGCTATGAGTTTTTGTCACAAGTAGTTAAATTTTGTCAAGTGCTTTTTCTACCTCTTCTGAGATAATCATATGGTTTTTCTTCTTTAGTCTATTTATAAGGCAGATTACATTGATTTTTTTTTTTTAAGAGATCCTCTTGCCTCAGCTTCCTGAGTAGCTGAGACTACAGACTGAAACCACCTTGTCCAGTGAAAGGGGAACTCTTTCTCATACACGATTGGTGAGGATGTAAATTAGTACAGCCATTAGGGACAAGAGTATGGAGGCTCCTCAAAAAATTAAAAATAGAACTGTCATATGATCCCACAATCCCACTACTGGGTATATATCCAAAGGAAATGGAATCAGTATGTCAAACAGACATCTGCACTCCAGTGTTTATTGT
>CAUYSK010043215.1:0-40609 GCA_963575035.1 Avahi laniger
TGGCATCATCTTAGCTCACAGCAACCTCAAACTCTTGGGCTAAAGCGATCCTCCTGCCTCAGCCTCCCGAGTAGCTGGGACTACAGGCATGCGCCACCATGCCCAGCTAATTTTTTCTATATATTTTTAGCTGTCCAATTACTTTCTTTCTATTTTTGGTAGAGACGGGGTCTCGCTCTTGTTCAGGCTGGTCTTGAACTCCTAAGCTCAAACAATCCGCCCGCCTCGGCCTCCCAGAGTGCTAGGATTACAGGCGTGAGCCACCACGCCCGGCCCCAGTTCATTTTTTAAAAATCTAAATAAAGCCAAGACAAAGCAGCGAAGTCTCTGTACATATTGGCTTACATCTAGTGGTAAAAGATGGACAAATTTAAAAGCAACTAAGAAAAACATTTGACTACCTCATGCTGAGCCTAAACTTAGTAGAAGTTTGTTGCTAGAAAGGAACAAATGAGCATGACATGTAAAGTAACTTGTCAATTAAGCAGCTAAGACTGTGTATGAGAGATGCAGTTAAGTGCTGCAGATCAGTGGGCCAACTGGGGCAGGCTTCATGAAGAAGGGCAGGCAGGATTTGGTTAGATAGTGAGGGGCCATTCTGAGTTGAGGCTACAGCAGAAATGAAATACGCAGACAGGTAGGGGTACCATTTGCTTAGGGACAGATAGTCTACAGGAGAGGGCCCATGCTGGGAGTGGTGAGAAGTGAGAATGCAAGAATAGGTTAAGGCCTGGTATGGAGAGTCATAAGTGTCAGGGTAAGGAGTGTGCCTTTTATATGGTGACTGTAAGATATCTCAGCTGAACTTTTGAAGCAAAAGGATGGCATGATCAGATTTTCTCAAGGAAAGGTAGTCTGTTGATGCGTTATGGGTGGGTGGTGGGGAGAGAGACAGGAGGCAGGAGACCTCACGGGGACTATTATGGTCACTAGGTGTGAGGTGAGGAGATTGGAATCATGTGAATGTGGAAAGGCACAGACGGACACCAGAGATGTTTTAATGGAAGGAGTGGAGGGACTTGGTGACACACAAATGGATGCAGGCTAAGGAGCTGGGTGAGCCAATTGTGATTTAAAGACTGTGAGCCCCCCAGATGACTGGGGACCAGGGCAGGAGCACATCAAACACAGAGGAGTCAGAATCAGAGCCCTCTGGGAGAGGCATACTTAGAGAACAGTGAGGTCAGTCTGTGTCTTAGCAGAAGCACCAGAAGGCTGGGAATGGAACTTTCTTTGACTGTCACCAGCCTCCAAGCTCCCAGGGCATTGGGCACATGGCATTAGTGGTGGTCAGAGAGCCATAAAATTGCTAAAGGAAAAGCATCTAACTCAGGGGCAGCTGACCCTGGGACAGCTAACCCAGGGACTTGCACCCAGGTCTGGAGGCTGGTACAGGGGCAAGTGAGACTATTAACTTGAGTCCAAGAAAGTGGATACTGGGGTGAATCTGAAGATATGCTAGGCTGAAGGGGGCAATCAGACTTGACCTGGCCTATGAAAGGAGTTGGACAGAGGCAGAAAGTCGTGCACCCAAGGAGGGTGTAAGGAAGAAGGGGACACAGCATCAGAGAAGTAAGGGAGGAAGGAAGGAAGCAAGGAGTGAGGGGGAACTTGCATGCATGGAGCCTTGTTTAATTCTCACTAATCCTGTCAGGTTGGCATTACGGATTCTATTTTACTGATGTGGAAACTGAGGGTCAGAGATCAAGTTACTTTCTCAAGTTTGCACAACTAATAAGTGGTAGACAGGATTGGATCGGCCTCCAAACCCTGAGTCTGCCTCTGGCTGCCTTATTGCAGGGCTAGAGGTGGCCCTCACAGACTTCCAGAGCTCCAGGAACAACGTATGGCACCACACACAGGAGATCAGCGTTAACCGCCTCATTGTTCGCCGGGGCCAGGCCTTCAGCATCACCCTGTACTTCAGTAACCGGGGCTTCCAGCCAGGCTTGGACAACATCATCTTTGTGACTGAGACTGGTGAGGACCCCAGCTGGCTCACAGGGGCTGTGTGTGTGTGTGTGTGTATGTATGTGTGTGTTGGGGGGACTTTGGGAGGGGCTGGGAGCTCACCACAGAGGGTCTCAGCTCTACTTCCTTCCCAGGACCCCTGCCAGACCAAGCCAAGGGCACTCAGGCCATGTTCAGCCTGACAGGCCGTGGTGGCCCCAGCCCCTGGATTGCCTCTCTAGAGACCAATGGACCCACCTCCCTGGAGGTGAGCCTGTGTGCTTCTCCCACGGCGGCTGTGGGTCGGTACCTCCTAAAAATTCACATTGACCCCTTCCAGGGGTCTGTCACGGCCTACCAGCTCGGGGAGTTCATCCTGCTCTTCAATCCCTGGTGCCCAGGTAAGGCAGGGTGCTCATGAGGGGTCCCTCATCTCTATCTGTGCTGTCGGAGAAACAGCCTCGACAGTTTCTAGACCCTGCTCCACCCACAAACCTCCCGAAACCCATGCACTCATCATCCACCCACGACCACCCACGATCAGGGCAGGGAGACCTCGCTATTTATTTAGAATTTTCAAATTTTGAGTCAAATCATCTTTACTTAAATAGAAAACTATTACAATCAAGTTTGACTACTGTTAACATTTACCTTTATCGTGTATTTTTAAGTTAACTTGAGTTTTTCATTATAAAAAAAAATGCACTACATTGACTATTTGTGGAATAAAGTAAAGGGTAAAACCAAAAAAGAAAAAGAAAAAAAGAAAATAAATGAAAGGTATAAGGCAAAAAGTAAAACCTCCCAATATCCAAGTTCCATTCTCCAGTGGAACAAGGAATGTTAACATTTTCTTGTGAAGCCTTATAAAAGTGTGCTATGCTTAATCAAATATGTGTGCACGTGTGTGTATGTGTGTGATTTACAATGCATACCACAAACAGGTTTATGTAATACATACTATTCTCCAACTTGCTTTTTTCATTTAACAATTTAACTTTGGACATGTTTTCCCATCAGAACACTCTTCTTAATGGTTACAATTATTCTACTGTTTGGATGCACCAAATGTTTTTAACTAGTACCCTATTTTTGTCTGTCTCAAGTTTTTTTCTTCTGCAAACAAAGCCACAGTGACTATTGCATACTACCCGTCCCACAAACCCTGTCCTCTAAATCTACTTGGGGGCATGGGTAGATACATAAACAGACATAAGGACACGGTGTGGGCAGAATGGAGCACAAACCAGGAGAGAGTCAGAAGGACAGAAGGAGTCAGAGATAGGGAATGGGTCTGGTGTGCCTTTCCCCAGAGGCCAGACTCAACCAACTTTTGCTTCTGACTTAGAGGATGATCTCCTTCCTGTTACCACCTCCTTCTAAGTTCTCCCCCAGTCTTATCCCTCTCCTTGGGAGGGGGCCTGCTGGGTTGCGTCAGGACCCAGAACCCTGGCTGGGTTCTAACATCTCTAACCACCTCCTACCTCCTTGTCCCTGAGTGGCTCAGAATTCTCGATCACCAGCCAGGAGAAGAGGCCCAGCCACTGGATCAAGAAGGGCAAATTGTCTGTCTTCTCTCTGTCTCTGCTTCTATCTCTCTTACATACATACACATACACCCCTCCTGGCCTCTAAGACCATGGGTTTCAGATTTTTACTGAGGACTTTCTGAGGTGTGGGGAGGAAAGCGAACTGCAGGGCCTTCTCTCCTGAGCTTATGCCACACCCGGTCCTAGGGAGACTCAGTGCTGGGGCTGGGGATTGGTATGAAGACAGGATCAGCTGCCCCATCACAGTGCCCCCGTGGCACTGTGGGAGGGGGAGGATACTGGCTGGGAAGCCCACCCTGTAGCTCAGGCCTCCACTGGCCCTGGCTGTGAGGAGGGATGTGTGTGATTTTGACCCTGACCCTGCAGCTTCTCACCATACCAGTTCAAACCCTCAATAAAACACATCTCAGCAAGGAGTCCTCCTGCACGGGCTCCTGTCAGGCTATGTTTGAGGCTGCCTCTGAGGACGTGAGGGGGTCCCTTCCCCTTAGGGTTAGGCAGAGCTTCCAGACAGTTCCAGGGCACTGCAAAGAGAACATCTGCCCCCATGACCTTTTGTTTGTTTGTTCTTGACTTGAAATAGCTAATTTTTTATATCATAAAAGCAGCATGTCCGTTTCAGAAAATCTAGAGAATACCAATAGGCAAAAAGGAAAACAAATACAATTACAATTAATGTCTTCGGATAGGCTTGAAAATCGTCTATTCATATACATATATATTTTTAACAAAAGTCATTTCATGGCGTACACGTTGTTTTATAACCTATTTAAACTTCATATATCACATGTGATTTCCACGTCCATACATACAATTCTGCCACCTTATATTAATACCATGCAGAATTCCGTGGTGGAGATGCCCTGAAGCTCTTTAACCAGTCTCCAAGAACGGGGCACTTAGGTCCTTCCTGGCTTTTCAGTATTTTAAACAGCATTCAGTGAACAGTTTAGTATCTACACCTTTGTGCACATCCTAAATACTTTCCTTAGATTAGCTTTCTGCAAAAGGAATGCTGAGGTCAATGCCAAACCTTAAGTTCTGGTTTGCTCTTTTCCAACCAAGATTGGTATAGCAGAAAGAGCACAGAATAGGGAATTGCATGGGCTGTGCTCAAATTCCAGCTCTGTTATTTAGGTGTGATTTGGGCAAGTTACTTAATCACTCTGAGCCTGTTTTCTCAACCTTAACATGGGGCCAGGGTGTAAATGTGATTGGAAACCAAGAAATTCCACCAAAGGTACATTTTTTATTATTCCACTTATATTAATATTGAACCTGGTTTATATTGCTGGTGCTGAGGGCATGGAATCCCCAAGACCCACCCCCTTGTGCCCCTCTGGTGTCGCGGGGTGCCCTCTCCACAGTTTCCATGGAACTGCGGGGATGGGAATGGGCAGGAGGGGCAAGATGACTTTTCTGCTTTGCATCCTCCCACTTGATTCCTAGAGGATGCTGTCTACTTGGACAGTGAGCCCCAGCGGCAAGAGTATGTCATGAATGATTACGGCTTCATCTACCAAGGGAACAAGAACTGGATACTCCCGTGCCCCTGGAACTATGGACAGGTGAGTCTCAGCTCCTTCGTAGCCATCCAGGCCCTGCGCTGGTGCGGAGAGGGGAGCGCGATGCATGCAAGGTTCACCAGAACTGCTGACCAGCACTAGCTAAAGGCACCAGGGAGACGTGGGATGCGAGCCCAGCTGGCTGCAGGAGCAGCCATAGGAAGTGGGGAGACATGAGGCTGTAGAGATGGGGGTCCAGATCTGGGAGGGACTCCTAAAGGAGGTTGGATCTTTGATTTTCTAGGCCATAGGGACCTTTGAACATTTTAAAGCAGGAAAGTGAACTGGTCAGATTGTCCCCAGGGGAAGATGGGTCAGAGAGGCCTCCTAATTCTGCTTACTGCTCAGCATTTCAGGGGAATAAATGCAGTCATTTACAGTCCTTCAATACACATGTATCAGGTCCCTGCTGTGTGCTGGGCACGGTGCCAGGTCTGGGGTCTAGGCTTGTGAAGACAGGAGGATTGAGATAGAACGTCACTCAGGCAGGAAAGATGGACGTTGACCACAGCACACAACAGAGTCTGATGAGTAGAGGGGACGCGTCCAGGGCTACAGAGCTAAACCAGACTCAGGGCTGGGGAAGGCCTCAGAGGGCATGGCAGTCACACCCCGTCGGAAGGACCAGGAGGAGCCCGCCTGCCTTGGATGGGAAGTTTCACATGCCATTAGTCAGTCTAGAGCCCCACTGAATTGCGGGTGCCATGGCAGGTTGGTGCCATCACCTCAGCAGTAGCCGCCAATGACAGGCTGAGTCAGCAGGTGAGTGAAGCAATGTGGTTCTAGCAAGAACATTTCAGGGGCTCCAGGAGTGTGGAGATTGAGGGGAGAAGAGGGAGAAACAGGCTTTTCAGCCAGTCAGACTCACTGGAAATAAAACAAAACACGGTAGTAGCAACAGTGACTTCTAAATGAAGGGGGAGGGACTTGACGTGCAGGGCACACACACCAGGTGAGTTGTGACCCAGAGCTTCGAGCCCCCACCCCTGAATGGGAGTCAGGCCATGGCTATTGTATTGGACAGTAACCTTCCAAATGGGCTTGTATTCCACAAACACACTCCCTTGGAGAGCTGGGTGGGACAGGTCATGTACATTTTACACACTCCCACGTGCCAAGCCTCCCCAGTCTGCATCTCCCCCTGCAGTTTGAAGACAACATCATAGACATCTGCCTGACGCTGCTAGACAAGAGCCTGCATTTCCAGATTGACCCAGCCACAGACTGTGCCCTGCGGGGAAGCCCCGTCTACGTCAGCAGAGTGGTGTGCGCCATGGTGAGGTCCCTGGGGTGCCCAGGGTGGGAGGAAGCCCTGCCCACTCATAGTCACCTGCTGCAATGGGGGAATGAGGAGGTGAGAGGAGGGACCCCCTGACTAAGCCATTTTGGATGAGACTGACACCAGAACGTAGGTAACAAGTTTTCTCAATCGAGGTCTGAAATAGCTGAGTTCAGGCTATCACCTCTATTAATTCCAAATTGCATGTTTTGGGAAAGGCTGAGTGTAGCTCCGGTTTGGGAAATGATCTTGTTTCTGAATTTCCTTTGTTCTGAGTATTTTTAAAAGCTCTGAGAGCCGGGATCCAGCTTTGCAGGGGACAGGAGGATATGGGGTAAGGGGCCATTTAGAAACAGAATAATAAACTAATTAACAGTGGAGCACAAGTCAGAACAGCTGGCCCCACCTCCAGTTCTTCCCTAGCAGATCTGAAAGTCCCCAGGAAAATGAGGTCAAAGGTCCCCAGGCCACGGGCCTTCTAAGGCAGCCCCCACGTCACATCTTACTGAAGAAATGGATGTTTCTAACACTTCCCCACATGGGTGCTCTTCAGATCAACAGCAATGATGACAGTGGGGTGCTCAATGGAAACTGGAGTGAGAATTACACAGACGGCGTCAACCCTGCAGAGTGGACAGGCAGCGTGGCCATCCTCA
This sequence comes from Avahi laniger, assembly GCA_963575035.1. Classification (NCBI taxonomy): domain Eukaryota; kingdom Metazoa; phylum Chordata; class Mammalia; order Primates; family Indriidae; genus Avahi; species Avahi laniger. Next base: position 7,001 of record CAUYSK010043215.1, read on the forward strand.
AGCAGTGGCACGCCACTGGCTGCCAGCCCGTGCGCTACGGGCAGTGCTGGGTCTTTGCCGCCGTCATGTGCACAGGTAGGAGGTGGAAAGGGCCCCATGGAGAGACACGGAAAGTGTAGCAGCGCATGTGTGCGCCCTCTGGGCTTTTCTTGTCCCAGTCTCACACAGTGCCCACCCAGACGCATTTGGAAGGAAGCCCTTTCCCTCCAAAATGCCTCATCACAGACCTCAGGCTTCACACATTTGGGCTTATTTCAGACCATGGCTCTGAAGGGACAATCACATTTCCCTGGACACCTGGTGCCCTTCTGAGCTTGGGCAATCTAACATCCCTAAGAGCCTGGCTGGGAATTGTCCAGGTCCAAGGAAGACATGAGACCAGAGGCTGAGTAATTAGAAAACTTGCGAACTGACTAGTACTCTTTCTGAGCACAGAGAACAGGCTTAATGAAGATATGCGCACAGAGGGGAAATGTGTGTCTGGGCTGTGCAGTGGGCCATGGGGCCAGGGCGAGATGGCAGCCTAGTAAAATGACCTTGAACTTGGAGTTGTCACAAGGTCAGAGGACCTGCCCACCTGACTCAGGCCAGGGAGTTAAGGATGCCCCCAGTCTCACCCTCACCTGCCTCCACACCTAGCCCGGCTCTCAGCCTCTTTCTTGGCATGCATGTTCTGACTAGGGTAACAATCAAGAAGTTATTAGTCGTGTCAGCTGGGATTGAGGCCAAGTAAGGCTTTCACTCACGTGACTCTGTAGCTGAATCCAAGGAGGCCAGATCTGCCCATAACTTGGAGTTTATTGAGGGCTCAGGCCTCCTGTGTAGGAATTCCCTGTTTGACAAAGCTTGATGCAATCTGTGTGCTGGGCCTGTCTCTGGGCTCTTGGAAGAATGTGACAGCCCTGGAGGAAGCTCAGAGAGCTCCAGGCTGCTGAACAGACGGTGCCAGCCTTCAGACCAAGGGCACAAGGAGGCTTCCATCAACACCAACAGAGAGTGACCACACAAGTGGATGATGACAGTCGGTAAGTCCAGAGCTTACTCTCTGCAGCTGCAGGGCCCAATTATGAACTGGATGGATGTTTTGAATGCATAGGGATAAGAAACAAGGAAATCAGCAGCTTTGAAACCCAAAGTCACAGAGATCTGGGTGAGGTGGGAGGTCTGAGTCATTCAGGAAGCAGGCACAAGACTGCAGGCAGAGAATGGATCTTGTAATAAGACAGGGAATTTTCCAGTGTGTGGAAAAGCCTAGTGTCTAATGGGCCTGGCGTGCGTGCAGAGGGAGTGAGCGGGTTTGGGTGTGGGTGTCTGGAACTGGGTGATGAGAGAAGAGGAGTCAGTGAATGGAGATTATGCAAGAGCAGACCAATTAAAATGTTTATGAAAATCATGGCCCTTTGGTGACCTGGAAAACAAAGGGAGGGGCAGGGTGTGTCAAATGTGGCCCTGTCCAGCTCCAGCTCAGTCAGCACCAGCCTTCCCTCAAAGGGCCACCGTGTCATATATTAATAAATATAGCAGTTCGAAAAACTCGTTCATTCCTCCAACAATACTTACTGAGTCCTTATTCTATGTCAGGCACTGCGTTCCAAGTACTCTTGGATACAGAGGTGGGTAAGACCTAGCCGCTGTCCTCCACCAAAGTTGAAGTTAAGGATTTAGTCAAACTCCCTAACTCAATACAGCCACCAAAGCATGTTTTAAAAAAAATTATTATCATTTCACAGCCACAATAGCTAATGTTTATTGGGGACTATGCTAAAAACCTTGACAGCCTAGAGTAGTGGCGAAGCTTGTGGCCTCTGGAGGCAGACTGTTTGGGGTTAAATACAAGCACTACCATTAGCTGGTAACCTTGGGCAGGTCACTTAACTTGTACCTCAGTTTCCTCATACGTATGACGGGAAAAGTAATGAGACTTACCTTATAAGGTTACTGAAAAGATTGAGTGAGTTCATACATGGAAAGTGCTTGAAATAGTGCCTGGCTATAGTGAGCATTCAGCGAGTATCAGCTAGGGTTGTCTAGTTTGATCCCCTAAATGACCTTAGGAGGTAGGGTCTATCATCATCACCACTTTACAGATGAGGAAATTGAGTGGCAGAGCCAGTCTCACTCCCAAGTCTGGCTAACTCTGCAGGCCATGCTCCAACCACTGTGCCATACCGCCTCATGAACATTGCTAGCAGCTGCCATTTATCCAGCACCCACTAGGTGCTTCAGGAATGCACTGGGCACTCTCACTATTTCCAATCCTCACAACCACCTGCACAGTAGATGTCATTACAGCCATTTTACAGATGAGAAAACTGAGGTTTAGAGTGACCAAATGACTCTTGTCTGACTTAGAAGTGCATTCTCCTTTCTACAGCTCTGCCTCCCAGTGTCGCCATTCAAAATGTCAACATATTAACTTCAGCTTCTCATAGGAAAATCATCAAAGATGTGTGCATTAACGATAGAAGTATAATTTTTTGCACAGGCTGTTTTCTTGGCATTCATTTAGTTGGCTGTTACTTGGAAATTTCAGAGAAATCCTTGGCACTCAGGGCCAGCTACCCCAAAGCTCCAGGTCATTGGGGTCTTCCTGTTCTGGCTGCCCACTCCTTGACAAAGTGACCCTTAGCCCTTGGCTGAGGTCTGGGAAGTAGCCAGGATGCTTTGCACGATAGCAAGGGAACAGAGGGACAGTGATGTTCTGTTGCCTGAAAATTCTCCCCAAAAGCCAGGTGTGAAAAAGCCACATAATGTATGATTCCATACATATGACATGCCCAGAACAGGCAAATTCACAGAGACAGAAAGTTATAGTGGTTGCTTAGGACTGGAGGGAGGGGATAAATGAGGAGTGACTGCTAATGAATACAGGGTTTCTTTTTGAGGTGGTAAAAATGTTCTGGAATTAGATAGTGGGAATTGTTATACAACCAGTGAATACATTACAAATCATTGAACTGTATACTTTACAAGGGTGAATTTTATGGCATGTGCATTATATCTCTCAAGAAAGTTGTTTAAGAAAAACCCAGGCATCCTGGGAACATGCCCAGTCTGTTCTTGCTCATACCTGCATGGGGTTGGAGGTTGAGGTGGGGACAGCAATGACTTGGGATGACATTTGGAAGACACTAATGTGTGACTATGAGCAGGTCTTTTGGCATCATCCCCTCCTCTGAAAAACAGGACCCACTCCCAGGAGTGGCTGTGGGAAGGGGAGGTGGGAAACAGTGTGGGAGCTAGAAAGCTGCATGGTTGGGACTGGGCCCCCTCTTCAACCAAAGCAATCCCACTTGTGTGCCTTTTATACATTGAATCCCCACTTATGATTGACTTGCATATAGGGTCCTCTGCTTCAACTTCTCTGAAAATTCCTGAGATAGATTTTATCAAGATTTCTTTTCTTTTCTTTTTCTGGCTGATTTTTAAAGTTTTTGTAGAGACAGAGTCTTGCTATGTTGCCCAGGCTGGTCTCAAACTCCTGGCCTCAAGTGATCTTCCCACCTTGGCTTCTCAAAGTGCTGGGATTATAGGCATGAGCCACCACACCTGGCCTAAGAATTTTTTCTAACTCAGTTGTGTAGTGGCCTCTATAAAGTAGCTCAACTTCATTTCAGTTCAATAACCCTTGTTTTCATTGTTTTCACTGAGCCTTAAGTCTCAAAGAAGAACTTCAGCCAAGATCGTGGTGTGGTATTTTGCCCCAACCTTTCTTTAGATCCCAGTCTGAACTCTCTTTTGTGAGATGCCCTGGCTTAAATACAAATCTACCATTATTTTTCACTGATTTATGAGATATCAAGATTGTATGGAATATTCCCTCATAGGGTTGTTGATTAATACATGACAAGTATTTACAAAGATGTCTGGCACGCAGTTACTTTTACCTAAATGTTAGCTATTATAATTAGTCTGACATTGTTTTACTCTCTGCCTCTTGGGCTCCAGAGGTGTGGCTGGGTCTCATTTAAAAGTTGTCTCTAGCTATTTCCCAAATTTCAGTTCCCCATCTGCTCTACCACTTCTTCCTTCTATTTTCTTTCTTTCTTCCTTGGAATGTTTAGGGTTACATTAATCATGTTCCTCATTTCATGGCATTATCATAATTGATCTGTGTCAGGCCACTCTTTTTAAAAAATTAATTAACTTATCAATTTCTCCCTTTATCTCACCTAGAAGTTCGTCTTCATGCTTGCACAGATCATCACTCAGCCAAAACTTGGAGGGACCCCTCTGCGGATCTCTGAAATACTCTCTGTTCAGCTCTCTCCCCTCCATACAACTCTACCCTGCAAACTCTAGGCACTTTAGCTTCCCTGAATTGTGATTTCATCTCCTCAACCCAGTGAGACTGCTCAGCTCTGCTTGGGGTTCTCTTTCCTGTGTTGTGGCTTGGGAGCTGCCTCTAGGAAGTCCCTCGGTTGGAATTTGTCTAATATTTCTCTCATGATTGGACTAGAATGATGTGTTTTGGAGAGGAAAACCACAGAGGTGGAGTGCCATTCTCATCACATCATCTCAAAGGTACACACTATCAACATGGTTATCACTGCTGATGTTGACCTGGATACTTGGCTGGGGTAGTTGGGCCTTTGCTGGCACGGACTGGCAGGGGTGAGGTTACGGCTTTTGTCTGTACAGTTAGTTTGTCCAAATCGGAATCTAATTTGGAACCAAGCATCACACCTGGTTGCAATGTGCTTTGTGTCTCTTTCAATCTAGAAGAGACCGTTTGCTCAACATGTGACTGTTGAAGACACTGAGACAGTTCTGAATAACTCTACCTTTTGGAGTTCTCTGAGGCCTTCATTGTATTGTTGGTCTTCTTGTGCCACTGTTCCTTGTATTTTGTAATTGAAAGTTAGAAACAAAGGCTCGAAATATGCAAATTAAACATTTTGGCTAGAGGCTGCCGCTTTTAAAGCAGCCTTCTGATTGCTCATCACCACAGAAGCAGCTGGAGTTTTATCTTTTCTGTCGGTCCAGATGACTGACTGCTGTGAGCACAGAGGGAGTAGATCTAGGAGTGCTCATGGTGCAGGGGCCTCTTTTACCATTTAAGACGCCCCAGGTAACCTTCCAGGTCTCCCGCAGAGCCTCAGAGCAGGTCTCCCAGTTCTATGGAAACTGCCTAGTACCATCCTCAGGACTGTCATCTTTGTCATTAGACAAAGTAAATGCAATAACTTTGACTCTATGAGCTGGAGCTGTGACCATATTCCTCAGTATAAGCCATGCAGGTGTGGCAGCAAAGCTGACAGAATCAATTTCAGCAAACTGAACTCTAACTTTCCACTGATTTATCTTATAAAATTGGAGCCATGTTTCGACATAAGAGGAAAAAGAACTTCACAGCCAGTCCTGAAACATATTTGGTGTTTTAATACACCATCAGGACAGTATCACCACCAGTCAGAAGTGAAGTTGTACTCCTGAGGGCAGGAATGTTGCATTTTTTTATCCTCTGCATCTAACCCACTGCCTCGTCCACAGCGAGGGCTCAACACTTATCACTGAATGAGTGCCGAATGGCTGAACGAAGTAACGTATTTATCAATAATCAGAATGTGGTGTAATAGACCTTGGGAACTCTGTAGTCGTTTTCCAATTCTGACATCTTATCTGCCTTTGCCCAATCACCACGGCATGAGTGTGCGTGCGTGTACACAAACACATGTGCCCCATGTGGGTTTCTCTTTTTTTGAGGGACTCAGATCCCACAAAATTATCCATGACAGGTCACCTAAATCTCATATCAACCTGTGAGTTATCAGGACTGATAACCTGCAGAATCTTGTTTACAGGTTAAAGACACCTTACTTTAACAGGAATTTGATAAGCATTTACTCTGAGCCCAGCACTATACAAGGAATGAAGAAATGCAAGAAAAGTGCCTGATATGAGCCCAGCTCTAGGGGGATTTGTAATTTGGCAGACAAGGTAAGACAGATATGTTAAATTACAGAGCTTAATCCAGTGCTAAAATGTGTGACACAGGAGATTGGGATAATGTGAGAGCAAGAGAAGGGATTAGCGTGGAGGGAGTAGCCGGTGAAAACTTCAGAGAGGAAGGAGCATTGACACTGAGGTGTGGCTGGGGTGTCCGATGACGTTGCCGTGGTGTGGCCTGTAGCTAAAGCATGGGAAGCTTTGAGAACAGAGAAATGTGGGTATAAATCCTGCTGCAGTTTTCCTCTTTCTGCCACATGACCTCACCTCTCTAAACTTCAGTGTCTCATCCTTAAAATTGGGATAATCATAGGGTTACAGAAAGAACTAAGGGAGCTAGTGCCTGTGCAATGCTAGGCACCTATGGTGACAATGATGTCCTTGCCTAGAAAGGAAGATTGGGAAGACGGAAAGACAAGTTCAGTTGGGGATGGGTTTAGTGACAGCGAGGTCTCTAGGCGGGCTCCGGATTCAAATCCAGTAGTCCTGGGCACAGACCTTAGAGACAAAGCCATAGATGGGCTGAGCTATTTGTGAGAGGACAAAACAAGGAGCACAGAGAGATCAAGGCCCCTGGAAACATGTATGTGCCTGATGTTGGCTGCACAGATCTGAGCCATTAGCTCCCTTGGTGTGACATTGAATCTGAAGCCTTGGCTTCAGCCCCTAGGTAAGAAATCATTCTTGCCCTCTGTAGCTTCATGCTGTTCTACTGTGACAATCCACCCCCCACCCAAGTCCTCTCACAAGCCATAATGAGAAAAGAGTGAGAATGGATCAATGCAAATCCATCATCATTCAAAGCTTATGCTCTACAGACAGTCGAGCTTGGTACCCAAAGCATAGCACACAGCCATCACGACAGCGCTGTGTTGAAGTCAGAAATCACCAGAATAGGCAAAAGATTCACGAGACATCATTCATTCATCCATCCAGCAAAGACGGACCAAGTATCTGCAAAATGGGTCTTGCCCTGTATTGTTAATGGCTGTGTAACGATAAAGATGAGTAACACTCAATTCCTGCCCTCAGGAAGACAGACTCATAAACAAATCAGTGCAAGTCCTATATTCTGTTCTAACAGAGAACTTCAAAGTGCTTTGAGAGCAATAACTTGTGTTAGGGTGGAAGAATGCTCATCGAGCCGTGGTTAGCAAGAGTCGACACCACTATTGACTCTTCAAGTGGCCATTCACGAACTCACCTGCCAGGCTTCTCCCTGCTCTCTCTCCCTGCCCCCGCCTTCTTGGCACATCCTGTTGTTACCATGAATGTTGTACACCCTCCTGACTGCACTTCTAGTGCAAAGGTGCCCACGTGATGCTCCTCTCTGACCTCACTCCTGTTTCAGGTTCCTTCAGTGGCAACTTTTCAACCTTCAGCCTCCCCTCTGAGCTGTCCTTTGTCACCTCCACCTACAACCAACAGATCAGCTCTGCCCACTGGCTGCCCTACTTGTCTGGCCCTGTTCAGACCTGCCACTCATGGGAGAGCTCAGGCTGTCCTCTGGGCTTCTCTCCTCCCTTTCCCGGGCCACATCCAGAGTGTGTCTCCACCCTGGAGACTTTGTGTTTAAGAAGGAGCCTAAGCTAAAATCTATAAGCAATTAAATGTTTAAACTAAAAATTATAAACATTTATTTTTAAATGACAGTAATATGTGTGAAGAACTCTTAGAAATATCTATATTTTTTGACTTAGTCATTTTACCTCTTAGAATCTGTCCCAAGCAGGGGGAAATATTGATCTATAAAGATATTTAGCACAGCACTGTTTATAACAGGGGAAAAATTGGAAAACAACTAAATGTCTAAAAATAACCACCACTAAAAATCTTTCTTCAGGAAAATATTTGATAACATGGGAAAATGCTTGGGATGGAAAAATCAGGTGAAAATACTAGAATACTGAACTCTGTTCATACTACTGAGAGGTGGACTCAGCATTGACTGCAGGCTTAGCAGTGAAACCAGACTTAAATGACAGCTGTGCCCCTCACTAGCTGGGTGCCCTTGGTCGAGGCAGCAAACTTAGTGTTTGATTCTTCATTTTCAAACTGGAGATAATAACAGTAGCTATCATGTAAAGCTGTCATGAAGATAATGTATGTGAAATATTTAGCACTATGCCTGGCTGGTAGACACTATTGTTGGTATTATTACACTGAGTAGGCCATCACTGCTGGACTAGAGGGGATAGGGATCCCCAGGGCATTTGGTAGGGGGGTGGGCCGGGGGACATTCCTATATTTAAAAGAGCACAGAATGGGGCAAATATGGCAGAGAATAAAGAAAAAAACTTGGCTGGCAAAGGGAATGTATGCCCCTCAGACATAAAGGCAACACTCTACCTTCTTTTAGGAATTTCCTCTACCAGGTAGAGACTCTCATTTTTCTAAGCTTTGTGACATGGTTTCCTTTCCTTCCTTGGCTTGATCTATGATGCTTTCCTTGAGAGGCTTCCAAGATATTAATAATATACCCAGGGAAAAAAGAAAATCCAAGCCACAGAACTCTTTGCTCAAGAATCTGATGGTCTCTACCAATAACGCTAACCACAGACAGGAATAGAATTCGGCCTTGTCAAAGGAGAGGCATTCCTGTCCCACCCAGCTGGCATGAGCAGGAAAACCCATGACATGCTAGACTTTCTGTTGGCTCTGGCAGTGCTTGTCTGAGCAGCCAGCATCCTAACCTTCGTACGGAATCTCTCCCATGAGCTCAGGAAGTGGGGAAGGAGGTTGGAAATGTCACCAACCCAGTGCCGCAGACAGGTCCTGCCTGGTCCTGCAGATGCCAAATAAATGATTCCCCTAGGTCCAGGAATCCACGGCGTTCCTGGCTCCAAAGCCCACACATGGCTTTCCTGCCCTCTCTGCAGTGATGAGGTGCCTGGGGATCCCCACCCGCGTGATCACCAACTTTGACTCTGGCCACGACACGGACGGAAACCTGATTATAGATGAGTATTATGACAACACAGGCAGGATTCTGAAGAATAGGAAGAAGGATACCATCTGGTGAGAAACATTTCCAGGGCTGCAAATCGGGCCCAAGCCTGTAGCAGGAAGGGGGGCAGGGCTGTGTCCAGGAGGCTGCCGCCCTCCTGTTCTCCGCCCCACCCTCTTGCCAGTCTTCAGCTGGGAGGCAGCTGAACAAAGCCACTTTGCGGTCTAGATCGCTCACATCTTAAGAGCTCTCTGCCCTGGGTTGGGGTTTTCCTCTTTGTCCCCTCCCTGACCTAATACTCAGCCTACGGTCCTGCCACGGGAGGGCCTTAACGTCTGGACACAAAGACAGCGAATGCCTCTGTGAGTCGGCAACGCACACAGAAAAGGGCCACGGGGCCTGTTTCGCGAGAAAGAGTGAAGGATTTTTAACTTCCGCGGACTCCGGAAGCCTTCACTTACCGTTCACAAACCGCGTCAGCCAAGGGGAGCTCTTTCCCTGGGAGGCGAACGGAGGCCCACGGGAGGAAGCGCCCTCACCGTCCACCCGCGGGGGTTTCAAGCCGGGCGGTGTGCGGTGTGCGGTGTGCCGAGTCTGTCCGTCTGCCTGACGGTTCACTCACTCGCCCACCCCCTGCCCTGCTCGGCAAAGAGCAGGCGTCCACGTCTCCCTCAGCTGCCTTTCACACCGACTCTTCCGGCTTCTCCCTCAGGAACTTCCACGTGTGGAACGAGAGCTGGATGGCCCGAAAGGACCTGCCTCCCGGGTACGGGGGCTGGCAGGTGCTGGACGCCACTCCTCAGGAGACGAGCCACGGTGAGGCTCTCCTGGAGGAAGGCCGCACCCCTCCCCCAGAAAGGGCCCCCGGCCCTGCCCAGCCTGCGGCAAACGGCCCCACGAGCCTCCCCGTCTTCCTCAGGCCTCTACTGCTGCGGCCCTGCCTCCGTGAGAGCCATCAAGGAAGGAGAAGTGGACCTGGACTACGACACGCGCTTCGCGTTCTCCATGGTGAACGCCGACTGCGTGTCCTGGCTCGTCAGCGGAGGGAAGGAACAGAAACTTCACCGGGACACGAGTTCGGTGGGCAATTTCATCAGCACGAAGAGCATCCAGAGCGACGAGCGGGATGACGTCACCGAGAACTACAAGTACAGAGAAGGTAGGACTGAGCCAGGCCTGCTGGGGTCCGCGCTTGTGGCGCCTTCCCCGACCCCGGGGTCCACTGTCTTGTCAGGTGTTCAGTTTTAAGGCCCCGGTCGGGGTGTCCTCACTGCCTCACGCCCGTCACCACCCCGCGCCCCGCAGGCCTGCGAGCTGCGGAGCCATTGACACGCTTCACCCCAACCGAATATGGATTCTTCGCCCCCGCTTCCCCCCCAAACCAGCCTTTCACCGTAGATGGCAGGGCGTTCACTAGACTGTCTCCTGTGAGTTAATTTAATTGATTGTACTTAACTCATTGTTTAATCAGTCGTGTTTCACTGAGTGTTTGGACGACAGGCCAGACCAATGCGAGCCCCCGGGCTGGCGAAGGGCCGGTGTTCACTCCCGCCCCCACCGCTCCAGGGCTGGCAGGGCCACGGGGTCACGCTGGGGTGACAGCCCTGGCAGGGGCTTCTCACCACGACAGCAGGGCCAAGGGGGAGGCTCAGGTAGTCAGGTGTAGATGAATTCCTGGAAACTGAGAAAGGCCAACCACTGGGTTCAAGTACCAGGGAGCCAAGCAAAAACGTCCAGTTGGTGAGGGCGGGAAGCGGGGCGAGGGGCCAGAGCTGGGACCTGACGCGGGAAGATCTGGGCAGGGGCAGGGCAGAGCGGATGGAGGGCGCGGGCCGAGCAATTCTGGGAGCGCTGGGGAGTGGCTTTCTCTGCTTTGCCTACGTGCGCCTTGGGGGCAAACGCAGGAGGCTCCAGCACTCCCTGCATGGGCATGGGGTACCCAGTAGGAGACCAGCACTGGACACAGCCCGGCGGTGCCATCCTCCCTCCAGCCACCCCTTGGCTCTGGCCTCATCTTAGTTGGGTTGCCCCAGAAACAGATGCTGAGGCAAGGATTCAAATACAAGTGGTTTATTTATGAGGCAGTCACGGAGTACTGGTAGGCGAGTGAGTAGGGATGTGAGACAGGGAAGGGGAGGAAGTGAACACAGAGTTAGTTTTCAGTATTGGCCCCGTGGACAGCTGGAGCTTACTCCCGCTGGGAGCCCTGGGAGTAGGGTTGCCAGGGGAAATACAGGACAGTGATGCTTTAGTATATAAGCATGTCCCAAATTATTTGTTGTTTATCTGAAATTCAAATTAAAGGGCCCTGTATTTTTATTTGCTAAATGTGGCAACCCTACCACCGATTCGGTGTAAGGTGAAGTGTAAGCAACACTGCAGATTTATGGCACCAGAGAGGCAAGGGGGCTAAAGTTTTTATCTACTGACTCCTGTTGGTCATGGATTGAGGGCCGTTCCTGGGGGTTGTAAATTCCCTAGCACTTCTGGCCCACCCCATGCATGGACTGAGTCTGCTCTGGTGGCAGAGGAAGTCTCAGACAGAGTCTCAGGGGCTATAACTTGAAAACAGGGGTTGCGGGCACTGACGTGGCAAGTGCCAAGGGGATATGGGCCAGGCATTGACAGGTTTGCTGCAGAGGTCCACAGGGTCCCCTGTGAACTTGGGGGGATTGGAGTTATCCCAGTGAGCCGGAGTGTCCTGCTCAGGTGTGGCTCCTGGGCCAGCAGAATTCTGTCTCCTCTCATCCAGCCTGACAAGATCATGGGTCGAGACCACAGATGATGCACTTAACCTATTCACACCTCTCTGGGCCCACTCTTACCGAAGCAAATGTCTCAAGATCTTCTTCTGCCTGGAACTGGGCTTACAACAACCCCCAGAGCAAGGAAATAAAAGTGTCCTCTGTCTCAGGAGGTTGTGGCAAATGCACTGAGGGGGGACCCAATCCCTGGGGACAGTAAGTTCTCAGCAAAGGTAGGCTCTGGAATTATTAGGGACACGGGGGACAGTATTTCTGCACGTCCTGCCCACAGGGATCCCAAAACTGAGCAGGGAGGCTTGGACCACTCTGGGAACTCTGCTTGCCTGAAGAAATTTATTTATTTTTACTGTACTTCTCAGTTCCTCAATTTCTAGAAATTAGTTTATTCCTGACCAATCATCTGGTTCTGGAAGAGGAAATCATACCATCCCCTGCTGTCTTTAAGATATTTGTTCCTCTGCGTTTGTGGACCTGTGTCTTCCCCTTGAGGATCAGGGTAGAAGAGATGGTCGCGAGCACAGGTTTTGGAATCGGGCGTGTTTGGTTTCCACCTAGACTCTGCTCTTTGCCAGTTGTGTGACTTGGGCAGGTGACATGGTCTCTCTGAGCCACCTTTTCCCCATCTGTGTATGGAATAATAGTAATAACAGCACATCTCTCTCATGGTTGATACAAGGATGAATGGTGTGAAGTGCCCAGCAGAGCCCAACTCTTAGAAGCACTTGATGAACGGGAGGGAGTGCTTGTTATTGGAAATGAAAGTTCCACGCTGTCGATGGAGATGCTGAGGGCGCGGTGTTCAGCCAAGGCTTCCCCCATGTCAGCCTGGCTCACATGGACTTGTGCTCTGCCCTCAGGTACCCCCCAAGAGAGGCAGGCCTTTCTGAAGGCTTTACAGAAGTTGGAGGCCAGAAGGTCCCAAGGCTCCCTACGAGCAGGCTCGCAACCTTTCAGGCCCACACCGGGGAGCCAGGAGGACCCTCGGAGGCTGGATACGCCTTCCCTTCAACCCAGTGATGTTGTCCAGGTCTCCCTGAAATTCCAGCTGCTTGGCCGGCCCAACATGGGCCAGGACATAAGATTTGTCCTGCTGGCCCTCAACGTGTCGTCCCAGTTCAAGGACCTCAAAGTGAACCTGAGTGCCCAGTCTCTGCTGCACGATGGGAGCCCTCTGTCCCCATTCTGGCAGGACACGACATTCATCACACTCTCTCCTCAAGAAGGTAAAGGTTCTGGGTGTGGACGTGCGATGGACTGTGTACACAGAGTCGGTTAGGTCTGTGGTCCCCAACTCCCGGGCCATGGACTGTCACCAGTCCACACAGCAGGACATGAGCACCGGTGAGTGAACGCAGCTTTTTCTGTATTTACAGCTGCTCCCCAATGCTCACATCATCGCCTGAGCTCGCCTCCTATCAGATCAGTAGCGGCATTAGATTCTCATAGGAGCGTGAACCCTACTGTAAACTGTGCATGCAAGGGGTCTAGGTCGCGCACTCCTTATGAGAATCTAATGTCTGATGATCTGAGGTGGAGCTGAGGTGGTGATGCTAGCGCTGGGGAGCGGCTGAAGATACAGTTTATCATTAGCAGAGAGGTTTGCACAATAAATGTAATGCACTTGAATCATCCAAAACCATCCTCCCCACCCTCCGTCTGTGGAAAAATTGTCTTCCATGAAACCAGTCCCTGGAGCCAAAAAGGTTGGGGACCACTAGGTTAGGTCAATGCTGGTGGGGTCAAGCTAGCCAACGGGGTTCTGGGGGAGACCCCAGACACGGTTCTTCCTACCATCCCCTTCAGCACAGATCCCTCCCTCCCTCTGCCTTCCTCATGCCCTCCTTTCTCCTCCTCCTGCTGCTGCCCCTCCCCCTCCCGCTCCAAGGAAAGTAGCCAGGATAGTGGGAAAAGCCTGAATTTGGAGTCATCTAGACCTTGGCTGAAACCTCAACTCACCCATTTACAGTAGAATGACCTTGAACAAGCCATTTTTTTTCTCTTTTAACCTCACTTTCTTCATCTGAAAAGCCAGTACGTGCTTTGCCAGGACTCCGTACATGTTGGCTCCCTCTTCTCTATGAAGGGGTCACCAGATCCAACCCAGGCCCAGCCAATTTCCTAAGCTCCTCTCACCTTATCCTGTGTTCTCTCCCTAGCAAAGACCTACCCCTGCACAATCCCGTATTCTCAGTACAGCCAGTACCTGTCCACGGACAAGCTGATCCGCCTCAGTGCCCTGGGTGAAGAGAAGAGTTGTCCTGAGAAAATCCTGGCGAACAAGATCATCACTTTATCTTATCCAAGCATCACAATTAATGTAGGAAAAAGCCCTGCAAAAGGCCTGTAGGGCCCCTTGGGTCTGGCCGGGAGGGAGTGGAGCCTGCTGAGAGGGCAGCCGGGGCCTGTAGAGCATCCTTGCCTTTCCTTTGGTGTCCCAGGAGGGCGAGGTTTATCTGAGAGGTTTTCATCCTCTTGTACCACTAGAGGCGTTATGGATGATTCCTTGAGCAGGTGCCATGGACAATGAAAGAGAGACCCTTCTGCTGGGGGCCTTCCCTAGGGTCAACATAAGGAACATGAGCCCGGATGGGAGGGTCTGGGATGGGGGAAGAGCTCTGCTTGCAGGTCAGCTCAGACTTGATTTGTCCTTTTCTGGGTGTGCATCCAGGGACAAGCCCCTGGACAAGCCTCTGCTTCATGAACCGTCAAAAGAGAGGTTTAGACTCTATGGCCTTTGAAGACCCTTCCTGCTCTGACATTCTGTTGTCTTTTGAGTAGGAAGACATAAAGGGCTCCCTTCCTTCCAGTGCCATCTCCCCAAGGCCTATGAGCCTCCTAGGCCCTGCCAGCTGAGCCCAAGGAGACCCTTGGTGGGGAAACTCCAAGATTTGGTTAGAACTTGAGCTTATATAGCATCTTAGCAAAGGAACAACAAATTTTTAGAGAAGTAACAATAGAAAGGAAAAGGACCTTGCGTCCCTAAGGGCAGCAAATTGTGGGAAGGCAAATACATGGGAAACTCATGGTAGATAAAGGCAAGTTAGTAAAGTTTGCTGTGTAGATTCCTCTGGAGCCATCTCTAGGCTGACAAAGGTCTAAACTTGTCTCAGTGATTAAATTTTGTCCTTCCTGTTAGAAAGGGGAGGGGGAACACCTCTGTAAATTTATGTCCTGCTTTTAGGCAAATAGGGGTAGACTAGACAGCTTTTATTATATATCTGCTTCAGCTCAGTTGTCTTCAGCTCAAAATGATCCTTATGCCAAAATGGCATATTTTGGGGTGGCCTATCCTGCCACGCTACAGGACAGTGCCCTCCATAAGAGTTCGGTAAGTTGGGGAATGAGGACTAATTCTCTACTCCTTCCCTGGCTCCGGGTCTCTGTTTAGGTTCTAGGACCTGCCATTGTGAACCAGCCACTCTCCATAGAGATGCTATTTTCAAACCCCCTCTCGGAGCAGGTTGCAGACTGTGTGCTGACCGTGGAAGGAAGTGGCCTCTTCAAGAAACAGCAGAGAATCTTGTAAGTGCGGGCAGTGCCCAGCCTTCTCACTCATGTCGTCCCGGGATTAGCCTCTCCTCCTTTTTGGACATGGGCTCCTAGGCCAGGCCCAATACCAGGGAAGGGAAAGTGGAAGCACTCCCTTCCACTGAGGAAACTGAGTGGAGAAGGACTTTGGGGTTATCATAATGCCTACAGTTATTGGACATTCTCCATTCTCTGTTGCAGCATTGGAGTCCTCAAACCCCAACACAGAGCCAGAGTCACTCTGAAGACTGTCCCCTTCAAGAGTGGCCCAAGGCAGATCCAAGCTAATCTGAGAAGTGACAAGTTCAAGGACATCAAGGGTTACAGGAACGTATATGTAGACTTTGGGTTATAAATCCTGGGACAATGAGCTGAACATGTGGATTTTAAGCTTCAGGAAAAGGAGCAAGTTCAAATGCAAGCTATGCCATTCTCCACCACAACAGAGGCTTCACAGGGCTCTGGCATGAGCACCAGGGCGGATGCCCACAGTGGATAGTTTCCCGGGCAGTTTGCACAGCTCCCAGGACTCTGTTTAGGTCCCAGGGATTCCATGGTGTCCCATCCAGAAGTCTGATTTGGCACAGAGGCCAGAGGATACGGATTGGACCTGGTCATGACTTACTGCCCGCAGATTTCAAGGAAAGAAGACTAGCTGAGCAGCTCCTTGTCGTTTTGTTGTTGCAATAGCTTATTCTCTAGTACCAATAAACTTCAGTCCTAGCTCTCATCTCCTTTGCCCTGCGTAATCATCACTTTCCCTACAGCAGCTCCCACCTGTTCCCTGGATGCTGGGAGTGTACTATTGTTTCAATGCCTGAACCTATTCATTCATTCAGAAACATTTATTGAGTGCCTAGTATATGCTGGGTACTGTTCTGAGTATGGGGGACAAGGCAGAAAATAAAGCACAGTTCCTGCCCTCATGGCGCTTACATTCCAGCAGGGCCAGGGGAGACGACAGTAGACATGTCTACAGATGAGTAAGATACTTACAGATGGTGTATCAGCTATGATCCAGTTAGGAAAACAAAAACCTCTGTAGGTATTTCTACATACTACCTATCATCTGTGTGTCTTGGCAAAAATCCTGGGAGATATTTCACTCTTAGCGTCCTTTGAATCCTTTCCCATGTCACATCTAAGAGATCCCTCAGTCCTAACGGGACCAGCCTCTTCACTCAAAGCCCACCAGTGCATTGTGGTCCTCGATGGCCTTGGATTGGCTGAGGGTCAGGAGATAAAGCCAGTGGAATAACGGAAGGAAGTAGATTTTTGGTGAGGAAAGCTTTTCTGGGTCCTAGTAAACACAAAGCAGCTCCAATCATTATCTCCTTTTAAACACACCTGCTTTCTCCCGGCGCTGTGCAAAGTCCTGCCTAAAGAAAGGCATGATGCACCTGCTCTCCAGGTGCGGGCTACGTGACCGAGACAGCTGTCCTATTAATAATGCACACACGTTAAATAAGGACGCTAAAGACTTCCATTATATTTAAACAAAAGGGTAAGTGTAGTTAATCAGAGGGAGAGAAGGGGGTGTGGTGGGAATTGCGTAGTGGATAAATAGTCCTGTTAGAGAGTGACCAGGAGCTGATGGAAGGAAGCTAGAAGTAACCTACAGTTATTTCGTCCTATAATTATTATCTGACAATCATCAGAAATAGTTTAAGGAAAACACTATGGAGAGAAACATCTTACAGAGACAACAACCTCTGAAACACTTGGAAGATTTCAGTCCCTGCACCCTTGAACTCTTTCATGAATCCTGATTTTAACACCATAATCATTAACTTTTTCACTCAACACATACTGACTGAGTTTCTACTAGTGGCCAGGCCCTGAGTAGGTAAACACTGAGGACACAAGAAGGACCAGGGCCTGCACTCAAGGAGCCCACATCTAAGCATGTGAAGAATGAAAAATAAACATGAGGTTGTAACACAGAGTGGTGAGATCCATCATTGGGGTAGCCCAGGGTGTTGTGGGAGCACAGGGAGGGCCAACTAGTCCAGTCTGGGATTGTGGATCAAGAAAGGCTTCCTGGAGGAAGTGGCGTTTAAGCAGAAAGCTAAAAGACTAGCAGTCAAAGAGTAGGAGTTGGAAAGAGAGGGGGTGGAGTAACACAGCCAGGAACTGCAAGTCATTCAGATGGCTAGAGGTCAGAGTGGGAGGGAGCAAGTGCAGGGAAACAATTAGGCCAGAGCCAGGTGGTGAAGAGCTTCAGGTGGTGGTCTAAGGAGCTTGGACCACAGTCATCTTCAGGCAGCTGTCTCCTCTAAGTCTTGGATCACAGTCACTTCCCGCAATGTCAGTGCTCAGAGTTGATTCTATGCTGCAGAGCTGAGCAGATTTCATGTGATTTAAGTAGCGCTGAAAGGACAAATAGTTCTCCACCCTTGTCTGCTGTAGGAGCTTGCAATTCCCATCAGAGTCACTTCTTTGAGGAAGGCCTTCCTTGAATGCAAAGGTTGCCTTTTGTCCATCAGTTTAACATTTTTTGAGTACCTATGTGCTGAAGGTTCTAGGCATGTGGAATAGAGCAGTAAATAGGACAAATAAGGTCCTCCCCTAGCCAGCCCCAACCACCAAACTCACAACCCCCACCCCTATCCCACAACCCAATGGAACTCAGTATATTTTTCTTCTTACAACATTCAGTTCAGCTCAAGGCCAAAAGGAGCCTGGGAAAGGGTTTTTGAAGGAATTCCTTTTTCTTCATTGTGTAGCCTTGGCGAATCTATCAGCCAAGATGCTCCGTTGTGAATCAGCAAACGCCCCAGATGGAAAGTGCTAGTCAGCGTCAAGCTCCCCTTTCTGTGCTCTTCTTCTCCCCAAATCCTCACTGCCTTGATGCGTTCAAATAGATATTTTAAACATTTCATTCAACTTTTCTAGGTGTTCTCAACAGTATGGTAACAAGCTAGTCTGCTGTATCTGGAAGCAGAAATCCTTGAGAGATTTTAAAGAACAGAGAGACCTTCTCGATAGTGGTTTGGATTAAGGCTAATGTGAAGTCAGATGTGTGGGATTTGAGTTGTAAGACCTGAGTTTGAGTCTAGGCTTTGCTATTGGGAACATTGGGAGACCTCACTCTCGGGAAGCTCAGCAATCAATTTCTAGTGTGTGTGCAGCAGGGGTATAGGAGGTTGTCACGTGCATCTTTAGCCTCTTCCTTGGCTCTGTTTGGGCTCCCTCTCTATTCTTTCATCTTTTGCATCATTTTATTAATAATATACTCATCTTCAATATCATGTTTCAGTGTTTGTCTTCTTAAATTCTTTCCGGAATGAGACAGTATATTAATTGATCTATTTGTTCATTCATTCATTAAAATAAATTTTTACTTCCTGAACCTGTTTTCTCGTCAATAAAATTGAAATAATGATCCCTTACCTAGTGCACAAGATTGAGGTTCAGATCATATGAGATAACACGTAAAGCAATGTGTCAGCATAATTAATGTATTTGCATCTAGGAGTCATGTTGAATATCTTTTCTTCTTTGCCCTCCGTATCCTGTCCATTGGCATGTCTTGTCCATTTAACCTCCTACGTTTCTGTCAAATCTGTCCGTGTCTATCTTTACAAACACCCCTCTGACAAGGCCACCATCATCTTTCATCTGAACCATTATGGTAGTTGCTTATTTATTGGTCATCTCTCTTCCCCTTCTTCTCTCTCTAAATCATTTTTCCTATTTTAGCCAGTGTGGTATTTTTAAAACGCAAACGTGATTGTGTTACTCCCTTGCTTAAAATATCATTAAATGGCTTCCCACTGCTCTGAGTATAAAATCCAAAATCCTTAATTCAACCCCACAAGGTTTAGCCCTTGCCTCACCTCTCCTCCTCTCTGCGATGCAAGCCCACTCACCCCTTGCCCCATGGCCTTGCTCACTCCCATTTATCCTCCCAGTTTCTCAGCCTAAATATCAGTTTCTCAGGGAAGCCTACCCTGACCTCCACACCTAGGCCCGAGAGCTCAGAACCTCTCTGTCATAGCACATACCACAATGGCAGGTACATGACTAATGGTGCAGGCACTGCCTTCCCCGGCTGGAATATAAGCTCCTTGGTGGAAGGGACGCTTCTGTCTAATTTACTACAGTATTACTAATACCTAATACAATTCCCAGTGCACAATAGTACTCAATAAATAATTGTTCACAAATGAATAAATGAATCCTTCTTGGGCACACACCAGCTGATTGTTTTTTGGCCAGAGGCTGGGGAGTTGAAAGGTGTGGGTGCTGTAGGAAGCAGAAGGACAGACCTTTCTGGTCACCCCTCCCTCCAGCCTCATCACACCGCCCACTCGCCTTTCCTCGGTTCAACCAAAACACAGCAGTGTCTGTCTTACCATGGGCTCCCCTAAAAGTGCCCCAACTGAAATACTCCAGAGACTGGATATCTGTGATGCTCTCATGGGAACTGTACCAGGAAACGGAAGATTCTCTTTGCTGATACCAGAAGTAGAATAAACTCCCAAAAAGGAAACCAGCCCATGATGTCTCCATTGCCCTCCCAGGTAAGAGGGCTCTCCATGGTAAAAACAATTCTTTCAGCCAGCCTTTTCTTTCTCTTGGAAGTTTTTGTTATTTTTGAATATCATATGCTCATGGCACAAAGATACAAAAAGCCATATAGAAAAAGCATTACCCCTAAGCACTGAATTTCCTTATCTAGAAGCAGTAACTTTCCAGAAATATTTTATGTAAACACAAGCAAATTTATACATATTGTCCCCCTACACATCTTTTACACAAAGGTAGCATACTGTTCACACTATTTTTTCTCTCCCTTGTTTATTCCATTTGACAATATAGCTTGGCTATTGTTCTGAACTACTTTATTCTTTTTCGCACTTTATGTATAGTATTTTATTGAATGCATGCCTTATAATTTATCTATCCACCTTATTTGTGGGTGTTTAGGTAGTTTCCAATCTTTTGCTGTTATAAATATCAATGCATTGAATATACACATGTAAATTTCATTTTATACCTGTTTAGTTATTTGCATGATAAATATGTAGAAGTAGAAAAACTGAATCAAAAGTACAGACATTTAAAGTTTTGTTATTACTACCTAATTTCCCTCTGTTATGGACTGAATTGTATCCTTCCCCAAAATTCATATGTTGAAGCCCTAACCCCCAATGTGACTATATTTGGAGATAGGATCTATATAGGGGTGATAAAGGTTAAGTGAGGTCATAAGCATGGGCCTTTGTCCATCAGGAATAGTGTCATCATAAGAAAAGGAAAAGGCACAGAGATCTCTCTCTTTCTGAGTACACACAGAGAAGAGGCCATGTAAGGACACAGTGAGGAGGCAAGCCAGGAAGAGAGCCCTCACCAGACACCAAGCCTGACAGCACCAACCTTGAACTTCAGGGCTCCAGAACTGTGCTGTTGTTAAAGCCATCCAGTGTGCTGTGTCTTGTTATAGCAGCCCAAGCTGACTATACATCCTCCGTAAAGGCTACACCAATTTACATTCCCACCAGCATTATATGAGAGTATTTCCCCAAACCATCACTAACTCAGAATGTTGTCAAACTCTTTTATCTTGCCAATCTGATAAGTGAAAAAAATGACATATCAGGTTAATTTTATTTTGAGTTTTTAAGTGAGGCTGGTTATCTTTTCATGCCTTTGAGGGACATTTGTATTTCATTTTCTGTGAATTGTCTTCATATCCTTCTCACATTTTTCTATTGGTTTGTTATTCTTTTCTTATTGATTTTAGGCATCTTTTATATTAAAGAAATTAACTCTTTGTGATATGAGTTTCAAACATTTTCCCCAACTTGTTGCGTATCTTTTAACTTTGTGGGGTTTTCCATCTTAAAAAATTTAGGGAGTCAAATTTCTCAATATTTTCTCTGTGACTTCTGGGTTTTGCATAACATTTTAAAAGGCTTTCCCAAGCTGACTTAAAAATAGTGTTTCATCTTTTTTTCTAGTACTTTAAGGATTTAATTTTTTATATTTAATATAATCAATCAACATGTTCACATATGGAAGTAAATTTTTTACATTTAGAGTTTTGATTCATCTGGAACTTATTTTGGAATGCACTATAATGTAGGAAGCCAACTGTATTTTGGCAAGCTAGGCGTCCCAAAACCATTTACTGATGAATCCTTATTTTTGTTTTGTTCTATGGCCTTTTTCAATTACAATAATGTCCATTTTAATATCTAGGAAGGCTGGTCATAACTTCTTACTGTCTTAGAAATTTCCTTTTGAATTAGAATCAGTTTATTTAGATTCAAATGAATATTACCTTGGTATTTTTATTGGAAATGAATTAAATTAAGTTCAACTTAGGAAGAATTGGCATCTTTATGTGTTGAGTCATACTATCCAAGATTGTGATCTGCCTTTTTATTTGCTCAAGTCATATTTTCTGTTCCTCAACGGCATTTCAAAGTTTTTTTCTGACGGCCCTTGCACATCTCTTAAGTTTATTTCTAGGTATTTCACCCTTTGTTGTTGTTTTTAACTATTGTAAGTTGATTTCTTCAGTTACATTTTCTAACTGGTTATTCATTGTAGGTATGAAAACTATTGGCTTCTATAATTTTGGTACTAGCCAGCATACTAAATTATCACATCTTTTATAATCAATTTTAGTAAATTCATGCTTTCCTGGTTAAAAAAAATCATATCATTTTCAAATAATGGAAAAATTAACTTCTTCATTTCTTATGAAGACTGTTTTTTGGGGGAGGAGTGGAAAAGCAACAGTTTTGTTTATTTACATAATAAGATCCTTCAAATGGATAATCGTTCAAAGTTTTAAAAGTATAAAAGGGTATACAGAGGGGCTGGGTGCAGTGGCTCACGCTTGTAATCCTAGCACTCTGGGAGGCTGAGGTGGGAGGATCACTTGAGGTTAGGAGTTCAAAACTAGCCTCAGCAAGAGTGAGATCCCTGTCTCTACTAAAAATAGAAAAAGTTAGCTGGGCATGGTGGCATGCACCTGTAGTCCCAGCTACTTGGGAGGCTGAGGCAGGAGGATCGCTTGAGCCCAGGAGTCTGAGGTTGCTGTAAGTTAGGCTGAGACCACAGCACTGTAGCTTGGGTGATAGAGTGAGGCTCTGTCTCAAACAAACAAACAAACAACAACAAAAAGAGTGTATACAGCCGAAAAATTACCTTTCTATTCCAGTCCCCAGCTCCCCTCCCCACAGGCAGCCAATGTCTTTTGTAGTTTGTTTTATAACCTTCTATAGACATCCATATGTAGGCCAGTACAGCTGCCCCTGAGAGTGATTCTGGTGACACTGTCTCAGAAGCCCAGGTAAAAGCTGGGCTTAGAAGGCCAAAGAGGGCCAAATATGAGATCCTCTCTGTGTCCTGTCTTGTCAGTGACTAAACAGGAGAAATTCCAAAGACATAGGGCCCAAGTCCCAAGATAGTTCCAGTCCATAACAGAGGGAAATTAGGTAGACCTTCACTGATGGAGTGCCCAAGACCCAGGTAGGCTTGGAAGACCTGGGGCCCTGGCTTCTGCTTTTAGGATATTTATCTTTTACCAGCAAATTCTACTTTCTTATCTCTTTCATGCAGATGAATTCCAGACACACACATTCTATTATCAAAACAACCATGAGCATCTAGCAACTTGCAGCCCGCGATATATTCAGGGCTCAAGATTTGGAGTTGGATATGGGCCTCCTGTTTGTGGAGTCATTTCTTCCAGGATCTTCGAGTATTGTCCAGATAACATCTCTGAGGGTCTCTCAAGGCCACTGAAGCAACAGGCTTTGAAATTTCTTCTGGGCTTCTCCAGTTGGCAGATCTTCCCCATTCTACCCCCTATCCAGATCTGCCAGGCATTCCCCTGTCTGGGCCTCCTGGCACAAGAGATAAAATGCAAAGGCTTCCTCCCAGCAGCTGGGCCAGGAGATAGCAGCAGGAAGGGAGTAGGAGAGAAGAAACCTGTTGGGGTGCTCACAGGAGGAGTGGAAGGAAGTTTTGCTATTTACAGATTCTTAAGCCAACCAAAGTACCTACATCATTTTCTGTCTGGAAGACATACTCAGGGAGAGAACCCAGAAGCAAAAGTGCAAGACAGGCATTTCCTGTGGTCAAGCGGATAAGAGCAGCCTACAGCCATGGGACAGGGTGAGCCGAGCCAGATCTCCACGGGGCTTCCGGGACTGTCAGTGGCCTCTCTGTCATTACGTGTTTTCAACAAAGGAAGTGGGATGATGGTGGAAGTGATGGTGGTGCGGTCACGGTGAGGGGGGGTGCTGGTGCAGTGGAGGGGACGGTGGTGTGGCTGTGGAGTGGAAATGGGGTGGGGTGTTGGCATAAATTGGTGGTCGTATTTGTGATGATGATGGTGAGATGGTGTTGGGGGTTAACATGGATTTATGTTTTTATCCCGGGATCATCATAACATGACTGTTCACAGCTCACTGAGTTGTGTGAGACAAGTGAGAGACACCCTGGGAAAGCATGGGGTGCCATAGTTCCAAGGTCAAATGGGAGAGAAGGGGAGGTGGGAGTCAGGGAATCCAGCTAAAAGAGGCAGAGGCCGACATACGGCAAAAAAACAGGCAGAGGTCACCAGACTCAGAGCACTCTTGCCAGGAATTAAGTACTATCTTCTGGCCTGTGGAATTGCCTGCCCTTTCGTGTCCTGGGGAAGGAAGTGGGCAGGCAGAGGGAGGGGATGAGGAGATTGTGGGAACAGCGGGAAGCAGCTGCGGTTCTGTTGCTACAGAAACTGCCTCATGCCTCAGCCCCGGTCGGCCAGTCTGGTGTGTGGAAGGTGACTCGCCACGAGACCAACACCTGTGAGGGGAAGAAAAGAGCTCTGGGCAGATTCAGCTCTGGGACTTGATCATGCCCTGTGAAAATAGGGCAGACACACCAATAAATCATCCTTTTTGCTCTTTTGGGCCCTAGATAAACTAAAAATCTCCTCCATCAAAGGGACACATTTGAGGATATCAGGAAATTGTCAAGTCTAGTCCCAAACCAGAAGATACCCCAGGGCACCACATCCTTTCCAGGCAGATGGCAACAGAATACCCAGTCGCCACCAGAGAGGATTCACTGAGTATTAGCTCCATGGTCATGGTGTGCTGGGCTGGTTCGTGCTGGCGTGCACAGGCTTGCTAGAGCCAACTGCCAAATTTTTAGGAATCTTGTGCACCGGTTCTTAAACACAGGCATTATTAAGAATTTAATTGTATAAACTCACAAGTAAACAAATTATGTTAAAAACAAAGATAAAAAGTACTCCCAACTTATCACTTCCTAATTATTTTACTCCTTTTTACCTTCATGTTCTTAAGGATATTTAATTCTATCGTATCTGTATAGTGGGAAAACCATATAATGGTGTGTCACCCTGCACTTCACAACTCTGTGCCCAGTGACATCACATTAGTAGCTCGAAACTGGCTCAGGGGAAAGACAGACATTGGCAAATGGCACCCCTCAGTGCTCTGCCTCCCCTCAGCCCCCAAGCCAGTCGTTAAACGTTTACCACATGTAACTGCTTGAAGGGCACACACAAGGCAGCATGAGGTATTGAGAAAAGCAGAGGGCAGAGGTGGGACACTGTACACATCAGTGAAACTTCTGAAGAGCATTCCACCTGGGGTCTCTGTGTTAACACGACTTCTCACTGCGTTGTGATTCAAATAGAGGAAGACCCTGGAAAAGCATGAGGGTGTCATAGCCTCAAGGCCCAATCAGGGAGAGAGGGTGGTGGGAGCCAGGGAATTCACCTGAAAGGGGGAGAAGCTGGCATTAAGCAAGAAGCCAGCAGACCCCAGAATGCAGAAACCGCAGAGGCCGCTGCAAGGGGCTGTCAGCACAGGTGTAGGCCTGAGGCCCCTGCGACGCACCTGAGAAACTCCTGTCAAGGCTGTGTCAACGTTCTCCTCCATCCACTGAGGCAGCAAACACTGGGGCAGGGGAGGCGGATATAAAAGCACCGTGTACCCCGGAAAGCGCACAGTGAAAGGGGAGTAGAGGGCTGGGCAGGTGACGGCTATGAAATGGAACAAGTGCTGGGAAAGTGGAGCAGAGCACTGTGGGGGCTCAGAGGACCCACCTCTGCCTGGAGGAGTCAGTGAAGGCTTCGGAGGCGGGTGCCTCTGGGTCTTGGAAGTCGAGTAGGCACCAGCCAGGTAGAGAGGAGACAGCGGTAGCCTCCCAGACAGAACCAGCGTCCAGGGGAATTCTAAATAGCGGCTCTTGCTGTATGTAACACTGTGGTCATTGTGTGGATTCGGACACACTGAGGCTCAAGGCATATGCCTTAGGACATGACTGCTCACCATTCCGCCGTCCAGTCCAGCTCCACCAGCCTGCGGGGGCAGGCTCGTCCTAGGCCCCAGCACCAGCCGGGTGCTAAGCAGAGAGAATCATTTCTGGTTTCTGAGTGCTGCCGTACTTCAATTTCTAAATCCCAGCCTCACAGTGGCTATTTTCTCTATAGCCATGGCCTGGCCAGGCCACTGGAGGATGAGGGGGACACAAGGGCCCAAGGGGCATCCAAGGGCACCAGGACCAGACATGGAGGGAGGTTCTTGCCCCCTCTGCACGCTTTCACATTTCTTCATGTTCAATACCAGTTCTTTCCCCCTAATTTTATATCATTGACATCTTCTATCAGCTCCATCACTAATGAAAGAAAAAATAGAGCAAGTGGGTTGCTTTCCTTTCTTTCTTCATCCTTCCCCTCTGCTCTTGAGTTCTAAACCAGGAAGGTTGGGAACTGAAGGAAATTTGAAATAGGAGTATCTTGAATTCGCCAAGACATGTCTTGGAGCCTAAGGGACTTTGCCATCGGGGTCAGATCACCTCCATTAAGTAGGTCAGATCTTATTCCACAGCTCAAGCAAAAGCCATAGCTTCTCTCTCACAGCAACTGAGCCAGTGCAAGACTGCAGGCTGCCTTTCAGACCAAGAAGCTCCCAATGGCCTTCTGCCGTCAAAGGAATGAAACTCCTTTGCTGCAAGAGGAAATAAACTTTTTATTTTCAGTATCATGCCGTATCTTGGGCTTGCTGAGCATATTTTTTGACTTCCCTGCTCCTTGTTTTTCCCCCTCCCTCTGTAAAATGAGAATTGACTGATAGATGGTCATAATATTCTCAGAATACCTCTTTGAAGAGTTTTTCTGGGGTGCATGGTGCTGTGAGTTTGGTGAGACTTAAGGTCAAAGAGCCACCACGCATGATCTTGGATGAGTCGGTTCCATGCTCAGCCTTTCTCCTGTAAGGCCCTATGAAACAAGAGAATTAGACTCAGTGATTGCAAAACCAGTTCTAAAAATTATGTGATTGTGTTCAAAGAAAAAATGAGTAGGAGTGAGCAAGATTCTGGGTTTTATTCATTGCTTTTGGACTGGGACCAGAAAAGGATTCAACCATGAGAACAAGCATTGCTCTCATTAATAAAAATAATAACAGTCCCATTTAATGGGACTTACTGTGTGCCTGATACTGTGCTAAGTGTATTATGTCCATGGCCTCATTTAATCCCCACAACTTGCAAGGAGGAATGATTATTCTCAGGAAAAGGAAACTGAAGCTCAAGGTGGTTAAGTTACTTGCTTGAGGTCACACAGCTTATAAGTAATAAGTTGAGCCAAGGATTTTAACCCTGGCCTCTGACTCCTAAATCTCTGCTTTTGCTTATGTTGTCACATTTACCTAGTCTCCATGATGTCTCTCTTTTCATAATAGCCCTGAGTATCAAGAGCTGCGACTTCCAGGCAGCAGGAAACAATGAGGAGCACCACACCAAAGCCATCAGCTCCCGGCGACTCATCGTGAGGAGGGGGCAGCCCTTCACCATCATCCTGCGCTTCCGCACTCCAGTGCACGCACTTCTGCCTGCCCTGAAGAAGGTGAACCTCATTGCGCAAACTGGTAAGTGGGACAGGCCTAGACGTCTTTGGCAGCAGGACTGAGGGTGTGGGGTTCTCTCTGCAGCACCCTCTTAGAGAACAAGGGGCAAATGGCCCACACCTCAGGTGGGTCTTAAAAAGTCCTGCCCAGCCAGCAGGGCTGCTGTGAGGGTGCCCCGAGATGGCATAAATACTGTTGTATTTATGAGTCATAAATACTGTTGTCATAAATACTGTTGATTATGACTCAGAGGTTGCTCGGTGGCATTATCACTAAGGGGTTCCTTTTGGTTGCAAATGTAGTATCAGCTTTGTAGAAAACCGTGAATGGGATCTAATCCAGGCTACATATAACATTTAATTGCAACTACATGTCAGATATTGGGCCAAGTACGTCACATACGATACCTTATTCAGTCTTCACATGGGCCCTATGAAGCAGGTACTATTATTATGCCCACTTTATAAACTATGAAGCTTTTATGGACGTAGGTCAACGATGCCGAGAGCCTGTGCTCGCCCATCTCCCTGTGCTGCGCCTCATTACCGGATGGGCCTCTTTCATTCTCCTTCGAAACCAATTTTCACCTGCTCCGTCTTCATAATACCCTGACTTTATTACTCTGAGTTGTGACCAAGAACTCTAAATGACGTATTTATTGCTGTGTCACTGCAGGAGAGCAGCCTTCCAAGGACAACAGGACCCAAGCCACATTCCCGATTTCCAGTCTGGGGGACCGAAAGTGGTGGAGTGCAGTGGTGACAGAGAGAGATGCCCGGTCCTGTACCATCTCGGTGACCACACCCGTGGATGCTGTCATTGGCCACTACTCACTCCTGCTGCATGTCTCAGGCAGGGGGCAACACCTCCTGGGCCAGTTCACACTGCTCTTTAACCCCTGGGGTAGAGGTATGTTTGGACCTGGGCCAGCCTGGTTTGCACAGGGACTCAAGGCACCGGGGCTGGGGCGCAGCTCTGGCAGGGAGCACCTGCCCCAGGCCCCTGTAGGCAGCCCCCTCTAAGGGCAGCTCCAGCACTCAGTTACACCGCTGCTTCTCCCTGCATGGACAGGCTCTCAACCCCAGGGCCCTGTCTTTGCAAAGCTTGTCTCACCACCGGCCCCGGTGCTGTCTCAGGCTGTTTGGGTCAGGAGTTGAGACTCACTGTGGTGACCCTAGGAAAGCGACCCTTTATTGTAACAGTAGAGGGACGAGAACTAGAAAGGGGTTCAGGAATAAGGTGGCCTGAAAGATGGGCCTCTTGCTCTCTCTCCAGTCTCCCCTAGTCTGTCTCCAGTGTGCGTTCAGGTTGTGTAATTTGGAAGATCCTCTTTAAGAAAAAGAATATAAAATGGTGAATTGCTAAGGACCCCCCACAGGGCCTGAAGGGATCTGTGTCAGTGAGGGTCCCCATGCTTCAGCTTCAGCTTCACACTAAAGCCACCCTGTTTTGCTGTCTTTGCTCCTCTCCACTTGTTCTGTTCTTACTACAGATTACTGAGTCCTCTCCATATTGACTTGTCCAAATATCTGTCTGGAGCCTTATAGCTCACCAGTCTGTGGTGGGCTTCCCTGGGGTCAGGAGCTACCTCTGGCAAAGCTCAGCCCTAGCTGTGGCTGTGGCCGTGACCATTTCATCTAGAAAGGACCATCAGACATGGTTGACTTGCCCAAAATAAGACCCCAATGGGGTGTCTTCTCTTCCTTTCCATTGTGAAGATTGAGTCTGTCTTTCCTTTTAATTTACTTTTTTTTTTTTTTTTTTAAAAAGCCAGTCAATGTCTTTCTTTTTAAAATCTGCCTCACCCCCCTTAACCCTTTTGGCTCCCTGAAGGGTTGTTTGGGAGAATTGGAAACATTTCCTGTCCCTGCAACACCAGACAAGAGCGTAGCCCTTTTCCTTTTTAGAGTTTCACTACCAGCCTGGAGGGGGCCCTGTTACAAGGCAGGGCTGGGAACCTGGCAGAAACATGGGGAAGTAAAAGAACCTTCCCAGGTTCTTACAGATGGCCCCGTGCCTGGACCCCAGTTCCTGCTGCCCTCCTCTGTGGTACCTGAATCCCAGTGGGCTCTCTCTCCACTTCTCTTGCCCAGGGTACAGTTAACCGACCCCCTGCCCCACCCTTATGTGCCCCACCCACAGCTCAGGCCCTTCTTTCTGCTCCACCGGTATAGGCAGATGGAACACTAGATGGGAACTAGTGTCCATTCAGGGGCCCCCAGCCCCACGTGGGTGAATGTGGATGCAGGCCCTTTGGCTGGGGAGGCCCCGTGGCTTCCCACATACTGACAACAGAAAGACCTTCAAGCCATTCCCCTCTAAAGCTGAGGCTTTAGTGTACCCCCTAGCTGACTCTGAGTCCACATCCAGAGCTAGGCCCTGGTGACCAGAGCAAAGACATGGCAAGGAAAGTTCTGGGACAGTGCTTGGTTCAGAGGTAACCCACAGTGGTGACTCCAGTGCCAGGATTCCTGCCTTTGTGCTCAGTTTGTAGGGACTGCCTAGGGAAGGCAGCTCTACATGAGTGTGTGCGGAGTGTCTGGGCAGGGGTGATGGCTCTGCTCATCAGGGAGGTGACTAAGAGATTTTCAGAGATTCTCTGACATCTCAGTCTCATCTTAGCATACTTGGAGATGGGGCTCTCCTGGATTCAAAAGAAAATTTTACATCATATAATGAAAATCAAAGCCCTATTTATAGGCTGAGAACTTTATAAAATGGGCTGCACCCAAGTGGAGAAGAGGAGGGTTGTGCTACCTGTGCTCTCATAATGTACTTCCCAGAGGCCTGCAGATCCGGGGGCCAAACACCTCAGTTTGACGTGATTTCCAAGGAGGTGACACCTCGCTGACTTCACAGCGAGTACTCAGGATGGAAGGGCAGGAGTCAAGGGCTCCTTGGGCATGTGGTTGTGTGATTTTAGGCCCCAGATTTTTCAGGGATTCCTGATTTCCAATATCCTGTCTTTCTGTTGCCTTGAGTACTCTCATCCCAGCTGGATGCCTGGAGGGCCCCTGAGAGGTGACGGTTCAGAAATTCTTTTCTCTTTCTAGCCTCCAGGAACTAGTCCAACCACCCTGGCCACCGGGTCAGAGCCATGGACACTTGGTGAGCAGGGCAGTTCCCGCGCTGTTCCCAGCTTCCCAGAGTGAGTGATGACTCCTTAAAAGTCACTCACCCTCCCCACAATGTGCAGCCCAACCTTGGATGAGGAAAGCAGGAGGGGCACCAGGAAGAGACCCTAGGAATCCTAGGCCCACTTAGACACCCCCAGGGCAGAAATCCAATGCTCTTACTTCCATTTCTCAACCTCACAGCTCCTTCCGACCCTGTCTTGCCAAATGCTCCTCTTCCCTCTGTTCACTCCTATCAGCCTATGCTTAGCTACTTTTTTTCTGAAACACCTTTTTTTGGTCACAAATTAGGCTTGTGGGAAAGACATACAGGTCACTGGGAAGCTCCCTGGGTTGTTGTCAATTTCTCTTGGGCGATTTCTCTTGCTCTCTGGCTGTACCTGTCTTCGGGAAACGACTAGGCTTTTTAAGCTTGGCTTGTGCCTGTCTGCCTGGCTGGCCATGCAGGCTGCACTCTGATTCACCAAGGACCCTGGGCCGGGTCCCAGTGGGAGCTGAGGATGAGGGACTTTCTCCTCGGTCTTCAGCCCAGAGCTGAAGGGAGGCCTGTAGCCAAACCTGACCCGGGCAGGGAGGGCAGAGGTCTCGACGTGGAGGGCAGGCCTAGCACCCCACAGGCCCCCATTCCCCCATTTCTCAACAGAGGATGCTGTGTTCCTGGGGAATGAGGCCCAACGCAGGGAATACTTGTTGAACCAGAACGGTCTCATCTACCTCGGCACGGCTGACTGCATCCAGGCAGAGTCCTGGGACTTTGGCCAGGTACTAGGGACCTCATGGGGGTGAGGGGGACAGTGACTGTCCCCTTCAATGTCCAGGCCAGATAGAGCTGGCAGGTCCAAAAGGCCCTGGTCATGAGGCTATTTCTTTAGATCACTTCAGTCCTGTGGTGCCTCCCTTTCCTCTGGGCCACATCCCACCATCCTCCACAGCTACCAGAGTTATCTTCCTAAGAACTGTGACAAACCAAGTGTCTGTCAAATTCTCACTGTCTACAGCTGTCCCCAACCTTTTTGGCACCAGGGGCTGTTTTCATGGAAGACAATTTTTCCACAGACAGGGGCTGGAGGGATGGCTTTGGGATGATTCAAGTGCATCACATTTATTGCGCAGTCAAACCTCTCTGCTAATGATAATCTGTGTTTGCAGCCGCTCCCCAGTGTTAGCAGCACTGCCTCAGCTCCACCTCAGATCAGCAGGCATTAGATTCTCATAAGGAACACACAACCTAGACCCCTCACATGCGCAGTTTCCAGTAGGGTTCTGCTCCTATGAGAAGTAGATAATGCCTCCACTGATCTGACAGGAGGTGGAGCTTAGGTGGCGATGTGAGCGATGGGGACTGGCTGTAAACATAGATGAAGCTTCCTTCACTCACCGGCGCTCACCTCCTGCTGTGTGGCCTGGTTCCTAAGAGGCCACAGGTCTGCAGCCTGGGGGTCGGGGACTGCGGGTCTACAGGATAAAGACCCAATCCCTGGCTGGACACCAAGGGCCCTTCTAGCCATGCCCCTGCTTTCCTTTCCCACGAGCCACCCCATGCTCCAGCTCCTCCTGTCCCTGGAACCCCAGACTGAACATTTCCTCTGGCTGGAATAGCTTCCCACCCTTATCTCCTGGCAATCTCCTGTCACTTAAGACCTTCTGGAAGCCTTCTCCACCCCCAAAGGCAGAGGGAGTCTCTCCGCTGTGCTCCTGCTCTGTGTTGGCTTCTCTACAACAGCCCAGGCCATGTTGCTGTGATCTGTAATCTAAGGGGCTGCGTGCCCGTCTCCAGCCCTAAACTGTGGGCTCCTCAAGAGCAGGAGCTGCCTTGGTAACCTCCACACCCAGGTCAGTGCTGGTAGGAGCCGCAGGAGCTCGCTAAATGGAAACGAAATGAAACAAAGCTTTGTAGTGCAGGTCCTCACGAGCTCACACCCTACTGGGAGAGTCAGACAACAGAACAGGCCAAGGACTGCATGCCCAGGCACAGGGACCAAGCAGGAGGGAGGCAAAAGCCAGAACTCCCAAGGGGGGACATCGAGGCAAGGGAGGAAGGTGTGGAGCCTGGGCCTAGGAGAAGGACAAGATGATGGGGCTGTCTTGTGGTGTGAGTGCTTGACCTCGAGACCCTTCATCACTGCCCTGTGTGTTCCTTCCAGTTCGAGGGGGATGTCATCGACCTTAGCCTGGGCTTGCTGAGTGTGGACAAGCAGGTGGCAGAGTGGAGCCAGCCTGTGCACGTGGCCTGTGTGCTGGGCGCCTTGGTGAGTGAGAGGTCGGGGGAGCCAGAGTGGGGAGGAGATGAGACAAGAGCCCTCTGACAGACCTGCCCCACCTCTGCAGCCCTGGAAATCCTCAAGTCACAAATGGTCCCTTCCTGCCAGGGTGTGAGGGACAGTTCCCATGAAGGTTCTGAGTGAGGAGAGGAAAAGAACAGGCAATGGCACCCACAGGGGTGAGAAAAGGAAAAAGAACAATCATCCCGCAGGACAAAGGCAGCCGAGGACTAAACCTGGCCTGGACCCCTCAGAGAACTCTTTTCCCTTCCCCTTGACCCTCCTCCCCCAACCTGGAGGCTTAGGTCCCGGGCAAGGAGGGCGTAGTGTCCATCTCACCCACTGCTTGCTGCTATGGTGATCAAAGGGACTTGTTTTCATTTCTAAATTATTCCTAAGAAAATGCAGGCCACGAAGGTAAGATGGTGCTTTGCCTTGTCCCTAAAAGTCCTTTCAGAGCAATAATGTGTTCTCCATTTTCTCCTGTGCCTCTGAAGTCCCCACTGAAGAGGTAGTGGGAGTCAAGGCCAGCCTGGGAATGGGAGGAAGCTTGGGACAAGCAGTCTCCAGGACCCAAGAGTGGACCACCTCAAAAGAGTCAGGGCCAGGAATCTAAGGGCCAGTGAAACCAGCTCCCAGTGAGGGGCAGGCGGCTCTCATGCTCCTTCATGGCTGTAGCTGGAAGATGTGTTAAGGAATCCTGGGGCAGGCACGGTGGCTCACGCCTGTAATCTTAGCACTCTGGGAGGCCAAGGCAGGAGGATCGCTTGAAGTCAGGAGTTCAAGACCAGCCTGAACAAGAGCAAGACCCTGTCTCTACCAAAAATAGAAAAAATTAGCCGGGTGTGGTGGTGCTCGCCTGTAGTCCCAGCTACTCGGGAGGCTGTGGCAGTTGGATCGCTTGAGCCCAGGATTTTGAGGTTGCTGTTTGCTAGGTTGCCACGGCACTCTAGCCCGGGCAACACAGTGAGACTTTTTCTAAAAAAAAAAAAAAAAAAGAAAATACACATGGGATAAAATTACCCATTACCAAGGGATAGGTTTCTGATTCTAAGAACCCCAATAGTGAAGGATTTTCTCAGATCTCAGATTCAGCTAAAAATTCAGATTTCTATGGGGACCAGGCATATAACATAA
>CAUYSK010043216.1:0-39819 GCA_963575035.1 Avahi laniger
CAAAACAATTAGCATGTGAAACTTACTAATGGATTAATCAATGATATAATGAATTTTCTGATGGAAAAAAGACTAGGAGTGATGTAATCTTTCTTCTTTAGGATGTCTAAAATTAGGTTCATTTACCTCACAGATGGGATAGCTAAAGACAAGACGAAGTGTATGAAAGTCCCATATGTTCCATACTGTGAGCCTCTACAAAAAGGTTTTCTAAATCTTGTGTCACTTGATCAAAAATATCTACTTCCCTACTGGTATTTAAGACTAGAAAAGACATCTTTTGAAAATAGATTCCTTTCTCTGAAAGTTCAGTGCTTGGCTCAGGTCTAGTTTATCTGACATACTCACCTTACTAGGAAAAAGCTTGACTAACCTTTCAACTGCTTCTGCCTGTGGCTAATCGTTGGACTTAGTGGAATATTCTCAGTCACCTAACTTTAACCTTAGTGCTTTTTGACATTTCTCTAACCTAAAAATCTAGTCAGTCACTGAGTAGTATTGATTCTTTCTGAACATCATATTTTTCTTGCTCTCATTTTCACTGTCATTACTCTTCAGATCTTTACTCGCCCCCCAGCCCCAGGCCTGGATTGTCGCAGTGGCCCCTTAAATCATCTCCCAGCCTCTAGTCTGCTCCCTTGCTGATCCAGCCCTCCACCAGATGGCTTTCCCTGAAGTGCAGCTTGGATTGTGCTTCCCCTCTCCTAAGTGACTTTCATGTATCCTAAATCCAAACCAATTTACTTCTAAAAGTATAATTCCTGAAACATAGTGTGTAGTCAATAAGTCATCTGCCACCACTAACCTCCCCAGCCATTCCTCTTATTTATACACCCTCTGCACAGCTTGTCTTATTGCTGTCATGCAAATTCCTACCTTGCTACCACCCCCTCACATCTGCTGTGTCCTCCCCACCCAAGTCCTCTTATCAAATCCCTAATTTCTTCAAGGCCACCCTAAATCCCTCCTTCTGCAGAAGCCTTCCCAATTACAGCCTGGATGCCCGAATTCCTGTCGTGCTCATTGGATGTCCACCTGACACTGAGCATGTGCTTCCTGTGCTGCTTTTACCTCTGTGGGTGTCTCACACTAGGTGGCGTTTTACCCTGTAGTCCTCTGCCCCACTGAAGTACCTGTGGCGGGTCAGTGTGCACCGCTCCTCCCCTGCTCTAGAACCTGCCAGCCTCTGTGTAGCGTGGTGAAGTCTTCCCTGCTGCGGCTTTTCAGTGGGCTGAAAACCCGCCTCCCATGAGTGCTGGCAGTAACTTCATTTGCAAAGTGGTGGGGTGGGGGGATGGAGGAGGGAATGGGAGTGGATAAAAAGGTCTGACTATAAATCTCTAAATCCACCAAATTTTTTGTTTAATTATAGTCCTTTCCTTTCCGGTTCCTGGTATAATAATCTCGCTTCCTGAACATGCTTTGTGATTTTTCTCTTTTTGTATCAATTTTATCTTCCTTATGCATACATGTTTTCCTAAGTCAGCTGAAACCCTCCTTGGAAATAGCTGGGGTATAAATAATTTCCCTGCATGTCTTAGTGACAGCCAAATATAGTATTCTTGATTTTATGTATTCATTCTTTACCTCCTTTTACACTGGTTTCTGCTCTGATTAAATCTTATATTCAATGAAATTTATTAATGGATGTAAAGCTATGTCTCCAGAGTTCTTCTTTGAGCCTTTATAATCCTCTTCTACATTTTAAAGTCTGGACTGCAAGTAAAGTTTTCAGGAAAAGAAAACTTTTGTGGTTTGATAATTAAAATAATAAACTGAGCTGAGGGTTGTGGGACTTAATTGTGGATTGACTCAGCTGGAGCCTTTCCTGTCTCCAAGGAAGGAGCATTGTCTGTTTTCCTTTCAAAATGGCCCTCTCTGCTTGTGTTCTTGATCTTCCTCACATCTTCTCCAGTTACCCCCGTTTTGTAGATCTTCAGTCTCCTTCTTCCATGGGCTACTGTGCTCTGCCCATATGATTAAATCTCCCCTATTCCCTCCTTACCCTTGACTCTGAAGCCTCTGAAATCAACCCTCTCTTCTTCTTTTCTTAGCCAAATATATTGAAAGAGATACTGTGTTCACTATTCCCTTAATCTATAATAAATAACACCATAATTATTTATTGAATGCCTACTATATTCGAGACCTGATGCTAGACATTGAGAATGGCGGTAGGCAACACACCCGCCCTGCCCTCATGGAGTTCACCTTCCTGGCCAAGACTCAGCCCTGGCCCCCCACGGAAACTGCTCAGACTCATCCCCAAATCCTGCGGCTCTTCTCCTTTCTTCCCCCTCAGCAGCATAAGACACTAGTAATGATAGTTAATAACCTCCTAAAACTTAACGGTTCACACTTAGAAGTCATCCTCTGTGTTCAAGGCCCCATGATTAGTATAGAGAAGAGCAAGCACCGAGCCACCCTTTGAAAAGCTCACACACAGACGACTGCATAGCCCACATGAACAGGGCTTCCCCGAAGGCCAGCTCCGTAAGAAAAATACTTTTAAATAGGAAAAAAAAAAACAATTATTCACAAAAGTTGCTCAATATATCTATCATTGTTCTCAATATACAAATTCAGACTTCTTACCCAATCAGCAAAATTTGATATCACATTATTTCTGCAAATGTTCACCATTCCTAATTTTCCCTGGGCATACCAGCCCTTCCAAATGTCCCCCAAAATAAAAGTTGTTGAGCTTGTTCTTAGTTAATCAAAACATTATGGCCCATAAAGATAGAAAAATACAAATTATGGAATGCAAAAAAAAATGAATTTTTTTCTAGGATTCTGGGTAAAGGAGTTGTTCATCCACGTTTTGCTGGTGCATTAGCCCCTACCTGCTGATAGCAGTTCTCAGCATCCTGTTAAAGGGCCCCCCCCTACCTTCGGAGTCCCCAGAGGCTGTCTTTAGTGCATTCCATCTTCCATCCCATGGCATCTACTACAGCTCCTCAGTTCCCCAATGAGCAAGCCCCATGCCCTGAATCCTTGGAGAGCCAGAGCTGTGTCTTTGGCGGAATGGAGGAGAAGAGCTCTTTGTATTTCGTATTATGGGGAAGAGTTAGGAGGTCCCCGAAGCAGACTTGCTTGGGCCCCAATCTTACCAAAGTGTTAGAGAAGCCAGTTCCTTTAGTTTGTATGCTCTCCCGCCAACCTCAATGTGAGTTCACAGCAGAAACCAAACCACCCTCAGAACTGCTCCTCCACAAGGCTGTTTATGTGTTGAATTACTGTCTTATTACTCCCTCATTGCATCCTACCCATTCCTTGGGCACACCCAGGTATGTCTGCACCCCAGAAATGACAGAATCCAGGCTTACACTGAGTCGATTCCCCACTGCACACAGATATCAATGCAAAACCACGTCCATGCTAAGCCTGAGCAAATGGGCCGGATGCAGATAGAAGGCCCTGTGTCCCAGACACAGCAAGGTCACTGATGAGTCACAGCTAAGGAACGACCCCGAAGAAATAAGGGAAAGACCTCACTGTGAAAGAGCTCACCCAACTTCTTAGGTTGTGGCTGTTCTGACTCCTTATCAGTGCCCCTTGGAGTTTTGCCAAAGGAATGACTCAGTGGGTAGGCATAGATCCTGCCAGTAACCTCCAGGTTGCTCCTGGTGTGCCACAATGAGCCTTTTATCCTCATGGTCAGGAGGGTGAGGCTTGCTAAGGACACTTCTCTTTATTTCATCTTCTTAGGGCAGGCCACACTTTGAGAATCACTGGCCCAGAAAAATAGTCAACACACCCTCTCCTCCCTCACATTTTTCACTCTCTTCCTCCCCGCTTCTCCCTCTTTGTCCTTTTCTGCTTCCTCCAATTCCTCTCTGGTCCTCTTCCCATCTTCCAAAGCATGAGGAGTGAGCTAGCTCTGCCAGGAGCCTGGGTTCCAGCTCTGCCACTGACTACAGCAAGTCACCCCCGCTCTTTAGGTGCAAGGAGAGGCTGTCGCCTAAACCGTGAGGTGCCCCGCGGCCAGCTCCTCCGCAGCCAGGAGGAATCCACCCGGGTTCGTGTCTGTGTCCCTCCTTCGTGCAAGGTGCTGGAAGGGAGGCCAGTGTGTGCTTTAGGTGGCCTTCAAGCTTCCAGCTCAGACTCGGGATTCTGACCTGTTCTCCTTTCCAAATCTGAGCTTTTCCTTCTCCGGGCGGACGTGATATTAGGATCTTTCCAGGACAAGAGGAGGGGAGGATGCTCTGGAATGCGGGGCAGATTGTTGAGGGAAAGAGCCCGGGAACAGCTGTGCCAAGGTCCGCAGTGTTAGACCCGTCCCCCAGCCCCCGCCAGACGAGGCTCCAGCAGGGGGCGCCCGAGCGAAAGCCAAGGCCAGGCTGGTCAGCCCAGGTGTCCGGTCGCTAGGCCGGGCGGGGGGGTCGCGGGACCTGGGGCCAGGGGCGTGGACTCGGCCAGGGCACGCCCGGGCCGCGTTTAAGTAGCTGCGGACCAGGATGAGGAAGGAAGGAGGGAGAAAGATCCGGCGGCTGCTGACCCACTCAGACCCGGACCCAGAGCCGACCTGACCCCCGCCACCCCTGGACTGCGCCATGCGGGGCTCGAGCGTGGCTCTGTGGCTCTTCCTGGCTCTGCGCACCGGTGAGGCCCCGCCGCCCCCCGTGAGAGCAGAAGCGGGGGCGCGGTCCTGGAACTCTCCAGCCCGCTGAGCAGGGTCCCAGGGCTGGAAAGTGTGCCCTGAGTCTCCGGGGCAGGGCGACAGGGAAGGCGCGAGGCATGGCGTCCGGCGAGGACAGTGGAGGGAACTAGCACTGACTGGGGCTGACTGGGACGTCTGGAGGGCTTCTTGGAAGAAGCGGCCTTGCGCTGGCCCTTGAAAAAGCGAAGTTTCAGATGCGCCAAGAAAAGGCGTGGGCTGAGGCGTGGTAGGGAAAGCCGTGGACTGTCGAGAGGAGGTCCCGGAGGGTGGCTCTTGACGGGCGTGGAAACCCAGAATGGGACTGGGGGCTGCGCAGCTCACGCCGGGCTCAGAGGGGTTGGCGGGGAGGGGCATGACAGACCGCCGGGAGACTGCTCCTGAGCGCCTTGCACTTGCGAGGGTGGAGGTGGGGGACGGAGGCTGGGTGCCCCAGCGTCGGGACCCAAGGCAGTCAGGGCCTGGACGGTGCGACATGGGACGGGACCTCGGGGAACCGCTACAGCTTGAGGAGATGGAGTTCGCGTTAGGACTCTGGCCGCAGGAGGTGCATTCTTCCTCAGTCCAAAAAATGAAACCACACCCCACGGCCACTGCTCCCCGGGAGAGGGAGGGAGGCTGTGGAGGAAGCCGCAGTCGTGACCCCGGGGTGAAGATGCAGAGCACAGGCCTCCGTTGTTGGTGACCTGGGTGCGTGGGGGCGAGTGCTGGGAGGGGCGTTTCCCGAGCACAGGGCTCCGGGAATCCAGGCTGGGGCAGGGTGCCAGGTGGAGGAGCTCGGGTCTGCAAAGTCATCAACCTCAAGGAACTCTGGCCCCTTCCACTGGGCCCCCAGCCTGGGAGCTCTCTGGGACTCTGACCTGGTCAGTCATGGGGCCCAAGCAAAAGTCCGCTGAGGATCTGTGTCTTGGGCTCTCTACATAGGCTTGCTTACAACACAGATGTGGGATTTTTCATCTGCTTTCTCAGGAGATGAAACAGACTCAGAGAGGTCAAATAAGCTGCCTGAAGTCACCAGCTAGAGAGGCAGGAACCTGAACCCAACTTGCTGACTCCTCAGCCTCCCCTCTGTGTGTCACCTTCCCTTGGCAGGAGCCTGGCATTGTACCCACTGAGGGTGGGTTTGCAGCTGGCATAATCATGGGCACTCCGAGAGGGCGCAAGGCTTCCCCAGGGCAGCCCACTCACAGCCACCGCATCTCAGCCTCACGTCCCAGTGCAGGAAAGCCCAGGGACACTGCTGGGTGAGGAAAC
The DNA here is from genome assembly GCA_963575035.1 of Avahi laniger. Lineage (NCBI taxonomy): Eukaryota > Metazoa > Chordata > Mammalia > Primates > Indriidae > Avahi > Avahi laniger. The sequence continues at coordinate 5,915 of CAUYSK010043216.1, forward strand.
CCAGGCCAGCACCCTCTTTTTGGAGGCGTGGAGAGGGGCATGAACTTGCCAAGTCACAGAGCCTGCTGGGACTCCCCAGCCTGCGCCCCCCAGCCAGTGCCCCTTCCGCGCACCAGGCTGCCACTCCAGGCAGGTGTGCAGGGGTGGGGGTGGCTGAGAGCTACCCTGCAGACCTTCCTGCTCCTCTGGAATGGGCCAGGTTCTGAGCCACTCCATTCGCCAACAGCTGAGTCCCTGGTCAGAGAGGCCCTGAGCACAGAAATACTATGGCGTCGCGCTGAGCTTTGCCAATGAACCAGGCCCCTTCCCTGTCCCTGGGCCTCAGTGCCTCCCCGTGGGAGAGCAGGGCTGTTGCAGAGCACTGGCTATCCAGAGCTGCTGGAGCCACCCTCCATGGTGGGGCCATGGTCTGGGTGTGGCAGGGGAGCTGGACCTCACTGTCCCCCACCCAGTGCTCGGCGGCATGGAGGTGCGGTGGTGCACCACCTCAGACCCAGAGCAGCAGAAGTGCAGCGACATGAGCAGGGCCTTCCAAGAAGCGGGCATCCAGCCCTCCCTCCTCTGCGTCCAGGGCACCTCGGCCGACCACTGCATCCGGCTCATCACGGTGAGTCCTCTCCCTTCCACCCTGCCCAGACAAGAGGGCTCTGACTCAGGGGGTGCGCACAACAGCCTCATTGACTGGGAAAGGCGGCGGCCTCCCCCTGCCAGGACTGGACGATAGGATCTCCTGAGTTTCCCGACAACAAGGGCCAGTTTGTTTCCAGCAGGGCCCAGGCCAGGCAGTGGGAGGCCTCAGGAGCGCCAGTGCTCAGATGGGCGCCAGTGGGGAAAGATATCTGAGAGGCAGGGTTTCCCACCCACCCACCCCACCACGGTGACCCTTCAGTGGCCCAACATTATTCTCTCTGCCATGAGGCTTTCCAGAATGGGGCTTGTACGGTTTCTGGGGAAGGAGGAGCAAGGGCCGGCAGTCCTAGGTGGGGCAGTAGAGGATGGGACAGGAGGTCTGAGTGGCAGGAGACCCACTGCACTGGCACTGACAGTCTTCAGAAGCAGGACAAGACAGAGAGAGTGCCTCGGGGGCAGGCAGGAGGATACCTGGGCTTTCATTTCTGCTCTGCCCCTCCTATGACCCCAAGGCCTAATCCAATCATAGGGCCCTGGGTCAGGCTCCACCGGTGGAAAACAATGATATTGAGCTATAATTCTGTCCATGGGTCCCACGACACACTGATGGTGCACTGCCATTTGTGTCTGAAAATAAAAATGAAAAAAATTAAAGAGGGCATTTAGGGGACCCATAGACTGCCTTAGAGAAAAAACCAAGAAAACCCAGGTTAGCAGCACAGGCAGGGGCTGAGAAACAGGAAAGTGAGGGAGACTCACTTTTCGCTACATGCCATTCTCTACTATCTGATTTTTTTCACTACATATATCTATTATGAGTCCTATAAAATTAATAATTAGTATTTTTAAAAATAACAGAATTAGTAAAAGAAGGTGAGTCCTTGGCCTGGTAAGTGGGAAGAGCCCTGGGCCCCAGCTGGAGAGGGGCGTGTAGTCCAAGCCAGGAGAGTGTAGACCTCCAGGCCTTTGCAGGGTGTCCCTGAGTCCCTTGCTGAGTGGCCGGGCTTGGCTGGCCCACATGTTCTCACCAGGCCCAGGAGGCCGACGCTATCACCTTGGACGGAGGAGCCATTTACGAGGCAGGGAAGGAGCATGGCCTAAAGCCCGTGGTGGGCGAAGTGTATGATCAAGGTAAGACGGCGGCGTGGGGCAGAGAGGAAGGCCCTGCACCTGGAAGTCGGCTCCCCAGACTGTCCTCGCTGGGCCTGGCCCAGCCTTGCAGCCCCTGAGCTGGTCGTTATCCCTGTCCTCAGAGCAGTCCTGGAGTCGCAGCCAGACAAACCCTCTGAGAACCCCCTAAATCTCCTTTGAACTTCCTGGGGACAGGAGCGCTAGGGACACAGAGAGCCGACCGGAGTCTGTTCTTCCTCGGGGAGAGCCCAGCCCCCTAACTTTTGCCCTCGAAGCTGTTACCGAGGAGCTGCCGGTGCCCGGTGTCGTGTTGGGCGTGGAGCTGCGTGCGTAGGTGCCTGGGGTGGACAGGGCATCCGTAATGCCCAGCTATCTGCAAACTTCCGTGCCTCTCCGTCAGAAGCAGCATGGAGTGAGGATAGGGCCGGGGGAAGAGGTGGTGACCAGGAGCTGCAGAGCCCAGCAGACTCGGGGGTGAATCCCAGCTCCGTCCCTTCCCATGACCTTCTGTGACCTCGGGCAGCCTCCACTCCCCGGACTGTAAAATGGGAATAACAGTAACCTGCCCTGTCATATGGATAAAATGAGCCGGGGTGCATGTCCACCTGACACATGGTCTGTGCTGGGACATATGAGCTCCTCTGCCCAGTCCGTGCGCCTCACACTGGTGCTCCTCTAGCTCAGCCTGCTCTTTGTACCTCCCCCACCCCTGCTTGCCCAGTGCCCAGCCTCTGTCACAGTCCAGCACCCTGTCGCCTTCTCCTCGCAAAGGGCCTCTCGTCCTGCACTCCCACAGCCCCAGCCCACTCCCATGTGCCTCTGCTAGGGCGCTGCCCATCTGCCTAGTTAGGCCTGCAGAGCCGGCCTAGTCCTCCTCCTTGGACACCCTCCGGCGCTCCACACTCCACATGGGCTCTCGCTTGCAGAAGGCAGTGGCCGGGCACTTGTTGAATTCATGGTCGTCAGATGACACAGACACAGTCCCACCCTGCAAACCAGTCAACCTTTGCACTCATGGGCCAGAAACAGTCCTGTCCCACGGGTCCCACACACAGCCCTTCCCCTTTCCTGAATCCAGCTCCTCTGTTGAGCGCCTGCCACCTGCCGCTCGTGAGCAGCGAGCAGGGAGCACAAGAGACGCTGCTCCTGCCCTGGGAGAGCCAGAGGCAGACAGCAAACAAACAGACACAGAAAAATGCAGTGACGCACGTGGGTACCAGCAGGAGAAGGACAGGCTGTGAGAGGGAAGTGTGGGGCGTGGGGAAACCTGCGGGAGGGTGCTCTGGGGAGGCCACGTTTGAGTTGAGCCCTGACAATGACTCCAAGCAGGGAAGATCTTAGCGGTTCAAGGAACTAGAAAGAAAGAAGGCGGTGACTCAGAGGGTGGTACCCAAGAAGCTGCTTAGATTGGCAGGGGCCAGACTCAGGTGTGCAAGAAATAACACTGGCTTTATTCTCTAGAACTCAGCTTCCTCTGATGAGGGACAGCCCACCCCCACGGGGCAGTTTGTGTGCACGTGCGCGTGTGCGCACGATGGAGGCCTCTGGTCAATAGTCCCCGTGGATGAGTCATCTGTGTCTTGTCTGAATGGCCCCTTCTGAGACACACTTGGCCCAGGGGAATCTTTTGCAAGGCCGTAGAGCCTTGCCCGCCCCCGATGCATCCCACAGCCATTCAGGGTCTTGGTGACTCGGGACCGCATTGCCAGTTCTCTCTGTGTCTCTGCCTCCCCACGCCCTCAGCACCAGGAAATCACCTCTCCTAATATGGGGGCAGCCCCTGCCCTGCTCCCCTGCTCCTCCCAGCCACTCTTTGTCCCAGAGCCATGGTACCATCCCCTCAACCTCTCCAAGTTCTCCTGAGGACCTGGGCTTTTGGGAAGCAAAGACTCGCAGGCTACTTCTGCTCCGTGTCCAGCTACAGAGCTACCCTGACGTGGGCAAATGTGGACCCAGCTAAGCACCAGCTGGTCTGGGAAGGCGAAGGGGGAGTCAATGAATGAATCAACATTCCAAGATGGTATCTACATCATGGGGCTGCAGGAGGGCAGCGTCTCATGGTGAGACATGAGGCTGCACCACTTGCTCTCTCGGTGAGGATGACGCCACACACACACCCAGGCGCACACCCATGCGCCCTCTCCGGGCAGGGTGGCGCTGCAGCTTCCCTGGAGGCGTCACCTGCCCTCTCACTGCTCTCCTCTGCCCTCCTAGAGGTTGGTACCTCCTATTATGCGGTGGCTGTGGTCAAGAGGAGCTCCCACGTGACCATCAACACCCTGAAAGGAGTGAAGTCCTGCCACACGGGCATCAATCGGACAGTGGGCTGGAACGTGCCTGTGGGCTACCTGGTGGAGAGTGGCCGCCTCTCAGTGATGGGCTGCGACGTGCTCAAAGGTGATGGCTTCGGGTGGGCAAGGGGATCTCGGGGCTGCCCCCTCCTTTCCTCTGCTGTGCGCCTCCCTCCACTGGGGTCGCCTCCCGCTGGCCTCACTGTCACACTTCACCCCCTTCAAGGTGCAGCAAAGTCCCTCCTCCTCCAGGGGCCTTCCCTGACACATGGTCAGGGACTCACTCCCTCTGCTGTGCTGGCCAGCCCTGTGCTGCCACCACTTGAGTTCCTGGTTGACTGGCCCCTGCGACTCCCACTCACCTGTCACTGGGCCCCACACGACACAGCCAGGCACAGGGCCCAACCCAAGGTGGGAAGGCAGCGGATCGCCACGGAGCGGCTCCCGCCTGGCATGGACTTGGTATAGAAGCGTGTCCTCAGCTGCACAGGATCAGAAACACTATTCTTTCAGGACCCAACGGGCTGCTGACTTGCACCCAGAAAGCTCCCAAGTAGCTCATTAGCCAACCAGCCATGCAAACCAGCACGACCACCCCAGGGAGCCTGGAAGCCGCCTCCTTTCACATGGTGGCCAACTGTGGGTGGCTTATTAGTCACTTGGCATATTTATTACGTATCTGCTCCTGGGGCTGGCCCTGGAAGAGCTCAGTCTGGCTGAGTGATGAGCGTGGCCAACTGGCTCAGGTACAGACTGCAGGGCGTCCTCCCCTGGCACAGGATAAATATTTGTGAAGAGGGTGGATTCGGGGCCCTGGTGCTGTCAGGGGCCCAAAAAACCGTGCGGGTCAGCAGATCCTGGCCTCCTCTCCGGTGAGGGCTGCTTCCACTGGGATTCCCTTCCCTCCCTGTGCTATCGAATTAATGATCTTCTTTAAGAAATTCTTTATTTTCCCCCTTTCATTAATAACATGTCACTGATTTGGAAATGAAATGCACAATGAGAACAGTATCTAGTTGATATTTAGTTATCCTGTGTGGTCATTTGTGAGTAAATATTTTGTTCCCCTGAGCCATTTTTACATTTTTTCTTTTCTTTTCTTTTTTCCTTTTCCTTTTTCTTTTTTTCTTTTCTTTTCTTTTCTTTTTTTTTTTTTTTTTTTTTGAGACAGTGCCTCGCTCTGCTGCCCACACTAGAGTGCAGCAGCGTGATCGTAGCTCACTGCAAACTCCTGGCTGGAGCCATCCTCCTGCCTCAGCCTCCCAAGTGCCAGGACCACAGGCCAGAGCCATTTTTAGATAACAACAGCTGCCCGCTGCTGTCTTGTGAGCCAAGTTTGGGAATCGCTGATCTGATCCAGTCCCCAGTTTTTCTCACACTAAGCTAGAAGGTGAAGGGATTCTCAGAAGAGTCCAGAAGAGGTCCCCGCAGAGCCCAGGCCCCCTCCTGACTCCAGCCTGGGTCACCAACTTGTCCCTTAGGGGCCTGAATGGGGTCTGCAGAAAGTCCTGCTGAGTGACCTCTCTCTGCCTCCTTCCCACAGCTGTCAGTGACTATTTTGGGGGCAGCTGCGTCCCCGGGGCAGGAGAGACCAGTTATTCGGAGTCCCTCTGTCGCCTCTGCAGGGGCGACACCTCTGGGGAAGGGGTGTGTGACAAGAGCCCCCTGGAGAGATACTACGACTACAGCGGGGCCTTCAGGTGAGGGGTGTGGGGGAGGGGCTGCCAGGCAGGGAGGAGCTGAGTCCCCCGTGAGGCATTGGAGGCCACAGGAGCTGGGGAAAAACACCTTTGCCCAGAGAGGGCCTGGAGGGAAAGAGGCAGTGTAGGTTGTACCTCGTCAAAGCACCCTTTATATAGTTCTGTGCCCTGGTTAGTTTAAAACGTCAAACTGGAATATGCCAAACTGGTTTGCTCATAAAATCAACATGTTTGGTATATTTAGAGAGGTGAAGGCTCAGAGAGAAGAAAATGGAAAAAACAGCCTTCTGGCCACTCCCATGTCCCCATTCTGGTGTCTCAGACCAACAGGGAGGGTGGGGTTGGGGGGTGGCTTGACACTTGGGGCTGGCCCGTCTCTGTGGCTGGTTCAGGCTGCCACTTTGGATAAGTCGTCCGTGGATGCGAAACAGAGTCTCTAACAGCTCATGGCCCAACTCCATCTGCCGGCAAGTGAAGAAACGTGCTCAGCAGGAATTGGAGTGGAAGCTTCCCTCTAGCTGCCTACGTGTTTGCACCTGGAAGCAGGGAAGCCTGCTGGGGCCCACACTTCAGGGTATGATCTGGGCCGATGCAGTTTTTGGCCCGGAGAGAGAAGAACCCGTCCTCAGCATCTCTGAGCGGGAGACCCTTGCCCCTCCTGCACCCCTGAGTTCTTGGCCATTGCCTGTTCTCCGTGACTCTCGGAGCTCCCCTGTGCCGCCCCTCCCTCCCCAGCCCAATCCCTGCTTATTTTCTGGCCGTAGGGACCCATGCAGCCCCTTTGCTGGCCTGCCTCCTGCACTGGACAGTGACATACAGAGAATACATAAAAGTCACAGTCCCTTCCACTCGGGAATTTTTTGGCATGGCTTGAAAAAGTCTTCTGGTCCAGTCCCCTGCCTCGGCGCAGAATCATCTTTAAAACCTAGTGTCAAGGCTACTGCTGATGGCAGCTGCCATAGGAGCACCTGCTCCATACAGGCGGGCGGGGCTACACAGGGTCTATACCACGTTCTAAAAGATCTCTCATCCTCAGAGCAGCCCTGGGGAAGCTGCTTTCCCATCCCCAATCTCCAGGTGACAGGGACGCAGCCAGCATCTGGGGAGCTGGAACCTGGATCTGCATCAGTGTGAAACCCATGTCCACGGTGGCCACCCCTCCAGCCCAGCCAGACCAAGAGAGGTAAAAGACGGGCGGGGCCCAAGGGGCTCACGGTTTCTCCTCCACAGGTGCCTGGCGGAAGGTGCAGGGGACGTGGCCTTCGTGAAGCACAGCACGGTGCTGGAGAACACCGATGGTGAGTGAGGGGCTGGCCCACAGGGTCTGAGCAGGGTCTCAGGCTGGGGCTGCCTGGGGCAGGGCCCCCAGATGGCAGGCCAGAAGCAGGCTCTGACGCTCTGGGTCTCACCAATGGAGTTCCCACCGCTCTGTGGGGCTGGGCAAAGGGGCTGGTGAGCAGCTCTGGCCTGCTCTGATTTATATGTGATGCTGGGTTCTGCTTCCACATGAAGCTGGGGGTTGCTTTTTACAAAGTCTGCAGATCTCTGCCCCAGATCTTATCTACTGCCCTTTCCTGGCTTCTTCTCCTCTTGCCTGGAGAAGCCATCCCTCCTTCCTGGAAAAATCTTATTTAAGATAGGTTGGTGTTATATGTTGATCCATTATGTCATTGTCATCTAAATATTTAAATTTTGAAATAATTGAACTTTACGAAAGGTGCAAGAATAATTCAATGAACTCCCAACTATTCTTTACCCAGATTCCAACTTTTAGCATTTGGCCTCATTTGATTTATCATTCTTTCTATACGTGTGTGCGTGTGTGTATGTGTACATTGCCTGTGTCATACACCTTGAATACTCTAGTATGTGTCTCCTAGGAGCAAGAGCATGTACACGTAGCCCTAGTAATCACATTCAGGAAATGTAACATTGACACAATACTATTCCCTAATCTATAGGCGATATTCCAGATTCACTCACTGTCCCAAGTCTCTCCTTTGTAGCAATTGTTTTCAGACCCAGGACCTAATCTATGATCACACATGGTATTTAGTTCTTAGATCTCTTTAGTTTCCTTTATCTTGCAACAGTGTCTCAATCTTCATTTTTTATGACACTGGCATTTATTTTATAAAATGTCCCTCCATTTGAATTTGACTGAACATTGTTTCTTTTTTTGAAAATTGAGATATAATTTACATGCAGCAAAATTTACTCTTTTTGAAATACAGTTCTATGAATTTTGCCAAAAACTTACAGTTGTATAACCACCACCACGATCGAGACATTGTTGAGACAGACCCCTCACCCCAAAAGTTCCCTCATGCCGATGCCAGTTTATCTCTCTCCCCACCCGCCAATCACCACTCAGACTTTTATCCCTGTGGTTTTGCCTATTCCAGAATATCTGGTCATTGTCTTTTTAAAAAAAAACATTGTCTTTTGTTGTTGTTGTTAATCTCTGCCTTTTAAATCAGAAAGCCCAGCATGGAGTATGACCTCCATGAAGGCAAACACGAACCAGACTGGAGCAAGAGGAGAACGGGATCTGAAAAGGGATGGAGGACAGAGGATGGTTTCGTGCAAAATGGGCATCTGGGCGGAGGCCCGAGATGAGTCAAGAAGGAGAATTTGGAAGGCGGGCAAAGAATAGAGATGCATTGGGCTAAAATCGGTTTTTTAAAAATTTTGACATTAATCTAAGGAAATAATTTTTTAAAGAGCATCTTTTTCAAAAAGATTGATAAGAGGAAAAGAGTAGAAGTGGCATAAATGTCTCAAGCAGTGAAGTGACAGGACTTTCATCGTCCCTGGCCAACGAGAAACAAGAGTGGCGCGAGTGGAAGCACCTAAAGGGCGATTGTCTCCTGGGAAGGGAGATGATGTAGCCAACAGTTCTGCGGCAATTTAAAAAGAGAGGCACGTTGGGCAGTGGGGAAGAGTTGCACTGAGGAATTAGGAGTGCTATAAACCACCTGCAGCATTAACAGCGGCCTTTGTGGAGGTCTTCCAAAGTATTACTCTGTTGTTTTTTGGATTTTGTTTTTAAATCGCTTAGCAGTGAAAGTTTTCATGATCCTACAAATTATCTTTTCCCTTCCTATTTCCTAGTACAGTTTTTTCCCCCTGGTCTTAATTCAAAAGTTGTAAAAATATTGTTAGGCAGGACTATCTGTAGTTTAGTCACAGTCCTTAATATTAGTCTTTTTAATATTTTGATTTGGTGTCAATAGTCAGTCACTCTTTCAAATAAATCTCTTCTATGAAGAAATAAATGAGTTTTAGGGAAGTTTCCAATAATGTATAAAAATTCTTGGTAGATGTAAGTGGAAAAAGCAAGTAGTATGCAAAAGCGCCTGACAGCTGTGTCTTTAACCTTGTTAAGAATGGTTAGAAAATAGAAAAAAAGGACTTGAAGGAAATGCACCAAAATATTAATAGTTGGGGTTGTGGGCAAAGCTCTGGGGAGTTGCCCTGTTCTCCCTGGGCCACAGTTCTGGTAGATTCCATCGGGGTGTATTCCCGCCGTGGTCCCCACCCACTACTCAGAGCCAAAATTAGCGCCTGACAGAGCAGTGGACGGTTCATTCTAGACTCTCGGCACATTCATCTCTCTCATCTTAAGCTGCTCTTACTTTCTGTTTTTATCCTGAATAAATAATCGTGTTTATACATATTGTATTACTGTCAGATATCTCCAATCCATTTTAGTAATACAAGTTGGTGAGAGGTAAAAAATGTGAGTAGCTAGACACAGTCTCTGTGGATACCTGGTCTTACAGGGTGCAGCCACCAAGCTCTGCTCCTCCCGCGTCCTGAGTTCTCACCTCCGTGACACTGGGCCTCCCTCTCACTCCAGCCTCCCTCTCCTGGGCCTTCTGGGATGCCCTCCCTGAACCTCTTCCTGTTCAGGAGTTGGTTCACCCCAGACTTCCTGTCTTCCCAGGGAAAACCCTGCCCTCCTGGGACCAGGAGTTGCTGTCACAGGACTTTGAGCTGCTGTGCCGGGATGGCAGCCGGGCTGACGTCACCGAGTGGAGGCAATGCCACTTGGCCCGGGTTCCTGCTCATGCCGTGGTGGTCCGGGCTGACACGGATGGGGGCCTTATCTTCCGGCTGCTCAATGAAGGCCAGGTGGGCTCGGGGCCCCTGCACAGCCTCCCAGGTGGTGCTGGACCTCCTTGTCACTCGCCAGAGTTGGGGTTCAGGGCTAACTAAGACCAGGAGGGACAGCACCCAGAGACCCTCCCCAGGACGGATCCTGGCTGGGGATCCAGGCCTCTGTTGGTGTCCAGCCCCAGGCCAGGTCAGCGTGAATGGGGGACCCGCTGTGGCAGGAAGGAGGGCTGGCCAGCGGAGGGAGACTGGCAGATGCAAGCCCCCTCAGAGAAAGCTCCTTGTACTTGTGCCTTTAAAGACCAAAACCAGAACATGGGAGCAGAAAGCAAAATGACCACAACGAGTACATTTCAAAGTATACCATTAATTAAATGCAGTGCGTAGGGTTTTGCCGAAACGTCTGCTCACAACAGCAATGTTTCCGACTCCTGGATGCACCCCAGCTTCCGCTAGTTTCACCCCGTCTGGACTGCGGCTGCCCAGCCGGCCCTCAGCACCATCCACACCTGGGCCATCTGTCATGTGTCCAAACAGCCAAGTGTGAGGAGCAGGATGACCTAGGATGAACTGGCAGGGCACAGGGGAAGGAGACAGGGGATCAGGAGAGGCGCCGAGGAGGGGGGGGCCTCACCTGGCCCAGGGACCTCGGGCCTGAGGTCACAGGAAGAAGGAGGTTGAGCCTGGGCAGGAAGGATGTGGCCTGGGAGCACCTCACCAGCCCCTGCCCCCCACCTCGACCCACAGCGTCTGTTCAGCCACGAGGGCAGCAGCTTCCAGATGTTCAGCTCTGAGGCCTACGGCCAGAAGAACCTGCTGTTCAAAGACTCCACCTCGGAGCTCGTGCCCATCGCCACACAGACCTACGAGGCCTGGCTGGGCCGCGAGTACCTGCATGCCATGAAGGGCCTGCTCTGTGACCCCAACCGTAAGTCCACCTGTCCCTTCTCTGGCATGGCAGGACTCTCTGGGAAAGTGGCCTGGGGAGGACACTCACCCAGGAGGCCCAGCATGTGCCCCTTGGACTCTGTGGGAACCCGTTGCTTCCACTTCTCTGCCTCTGGGGGTTTGGGGAGAAAGCAGCTCTGTGGTTGCACGACCCGCTGCAGGGAGGCCCTGCTCGCTCAGGAGGTGGCAGCCGGGCCATCAGGGTCTGTCTTGGGAAGGGGATCCCTGCCCCTCCACGCAGGGGCCATCACAGCCTGTCATTTCCTCTCGCTCCTGCCTCTCTCCACGCAGGGCCGTGGCCCTGGCTCAGTCCTGTGTCTTGCTGGACTGGGCTTCCTGCCTCTAGCCCTGCCCCCATGTAGCCTCTGCCTACAGCCAGGGAAACAGGTGCCAGGTGCTGAGTTAGATACGTGACAGCCACGGTCTGCCCCAACCTCTCACAGCCCCATGAGAAAGGTATGAGGAGGCGAGATCAGATGGTTAAATAATGTATCCTGGCCATACAGCTAAGAGAAAGACCCAGAATTTCCCTTGAGTCTGACTCCAAGTTCTTCCTACGGTGGCACCGGCCCCACGGCCCTGCCCCGCAGGGTGAGCCTGGCGGGGACCACATGCTCGCCCCACACAGGGCTGCCCCACTACCTGCGCTGGTGTGTGCTGTCTACTCCCGAGATCCAGAAGTGTGGAGACATGGCTGTGGCCTTCAGCCGGCAGAGGCTCAAGCCCGAGATCCAGTGTGTGTCGGCGGAGTCCCCCCAGCACTGCATGGAGCGGATCCAGGTGGGGGCCGTGCCCCGGTGGGCAGGCGGTGGCAGTGCCGGGGTGGTCCTTACTGTTCACTGGTCCCCTTGCCTTCTGGGGAGGGTTGGAATGTCTCCGGCAACAAGCCCTCAGAGGAAAGAGGAGAGGAAGGGCCACAGGGACCCACATCCCAACCCCGGGGACAGGTAGAGGGGGCTGTTTCCCCAGAGGCTGAGGAAGTAACTTGCCAAGGTCGCCAGCTGGCTTGTGGATGATCCACCTCCCCCAAGGACCCACGGAAGCCTGTCCCTGTGCAGAGCTGAGCTCACCTGCACGTGAGGCTGACGGAGAAGAGGCCGACGTGGAATAGAGGAAAGGGCTTAGGGGTGGAGGGTCTTTATTCCGAATGCCCAGCAGGCTGCCCTGTTGTTCCAGGGGCCCCAGCGCAGGGAGAGATGCAGGGAGGGAGGTTCCAGCTCCCTCTAGGTGAGAGCCTCCTCTCAGTCTGAGCTCACAGAGGATCAGGGGGCTGCCCAGGGGCCTGGGGGGAGAGGAGCAGATGTCAGGAATTCCTCGGGACCGCAGCAAGAGGCTCAAAGATCCTCAGTTCTAGCTTCTGTGATTCTTAGAGATGGTGTCTAGTGTGGCTCTAACGCCCATTTCCTGTCCGGCCAGTTGCCTGGACTGTGGTCCGGGGTCTGTGTGTTCCCCCCAACACAGTAGGGAGGAAAAGGTGTGGGGGGTGAATGTCGCCACCTGTTATTCCAACATCAGCACTTCATGCCTCTTCCCCAGTGGTGTGGGGCACCTGCCTGGGTTCAGGTATCCTCTCTCCCTCAGCCTCACTCCTTCCCTTGGGTTTGTCACACGACTATGGCTTGATTACCAGTCAACCCCTTTGCAGGGTCCTGGGCCACCTCTCAGAAGGTTTCCAAATGGACATGCGGGGTGGGGGGTGGGCAACCTGGGGTGCCAGACCCATCTTCCTGCCTCCTCCTGTGGGGCTATGTCCCTCATCCCTGGAGCCATCTTTCAAGACCTGGGTCATTCTTCAGTTTGCACACGGATTTGAGAAACGTAGTGCACTCGTGCTGTGTGCCAGCCCTTGGCTGGGTGCCGGAGATACAGTGCCCAGTCCTCTGGGGGCTGACAGTCCATGGGGAGGCCCCACACCGAGAATGAGGGCAGGGGTCATGCTATGCTTTGCTCAGAGCAGGGACACACAGGAGACCCCGGGTAACCAAGCGCTGAAAGAATGGAGCAGACACCCAGGAGTAGGAGTCTGGCTGTTTGCAGCACCACCCCCAGTCCCCACCCCCCTCCACACTCCCCCCCCACCCCTGCACTCCAAGCAGCCCTCCTGGGCAGGCATCTGCGCAAAGGGGAAGGGGCAGACGGGCAGGGGCAGGATGGGGCACTCACACCCACGTTCCCCAGGGGAAGGGAGCCTGAGGCCACAAGCCCCAAGAGATCAGGCTCTGCCAACCCCGGGGGGTCTGGCATGCAGAACCGTCCTGGGGCCTCCACAGTCCCCTCTTTCTGTTCGTTCAGACCGGGCACATTGACGCTGTGACCCTGAGGGGCGAGGACATTTACACGGCGGGGAAGACATACGGCCTGGTTCCCGCGGCTGGAGAGCAGTATGCCCGTGAGTGCAGTGTCCACCGCCTGGCCGTGGCTGGGAGGTGGTTGGTGTTTTTATAAATATAAAAATGTGCCCCCCCCTCAGCCATTTCTGGTTGCTGCCTGTCACCAGGCACGCCCCTCTTGCCCCGGGTCTCAGTTTCCCCATTTGTTCAATGAACGTCTCTAAGGGGTTGGAAAACTTTCTGTAAAGGTTCAGAGAGCAAATACTTTAGGTTTTGCAGACCACAGACTCTGTTGCATATTCTTCTTCTTTTTAAATAACCCTTTGAGAATATAAAAACCATTCTTAGCCTACAATCCAGGCCATGCAAAGTTTGCCGACCTTTGGACTCCTGGTCTCAGCCGCCCAGCCCTGATCTTCGCAGCCCATGGAAGGGGCCCTTGGGAGCACCCCGTCAGCTTATTCTCCTTCTCAGTGGCCTGGATGAGGGCTTCGGCCTGTGTCCTCCTAAATAGTGACCTCTGGGCCTTGGGTCCCTTCCACTTGGGTGTGAGAAATCTCTGGGCTTAAAAAAATTCTTCTGTGGCTGTCAGCTACGTCACTGCTTTTCTCCCAGGAGTGAGAAAAATAACACCTGGGTGGAAGGAAAGAAATCCCTTTGGGTGAGGAGTGGAGCCACACGGGCTGCTTCCCAGCGAGGGGGCAGGCAGGGCCCTGCCGCATTTGCCGCGTGGCCTGTGCGGCTGGGGCAGGCCTGCCCGCTCAGCAGAGAGACAGGAGGGAATGGATTTGGGGAAGGGCCCCGTGGGATTGGCCCCTGGCTCTCAGGCATGTGGTGTCCGTCTCTCCCCAGCGGAGGACAGGAGCAGCTCATACTTCGTGGTGGCCGTGGTGAGGCGGGACAGCTCTCACGCCTTCACCTTCGATGAGCTCCACGGCAAGCGCTCCTGCCACTCGGGCTTTGGCAGCCCTGCGGGCTGGGACATCCCCGTGGGCGCCCTCATCCAGAGGGGCTTCATCTGGCCCAAGGACTGCGACATCCTCACAGGTACCACTCTTCAAGGGACACAATCTCGGGAGCTCTTCTTTGGGATTGGCTGCGGATGGGTGGCCAGCTCTGAGGTCGGGGACCTTGTTGGAAAGTGGCCAGCCTTCTGCAAAAGTGCCCAGGTATCTTCACAAGCGCTAAGTTGGAGACAGAGGTGGAAACATTTGCCAAGCACCTACCACGTGCCATACACAAGGCCCTTGCCATGTGCTAAATCACTCAGCATTCATGGTGAAAGGAAGGCAGTCGGAAGCTGGCAAGATCCTTGGGCTGACTGGACACATACCTCTGCCCTGGCTGGTAACTCAAAAAAATAAAAGCGTCGTCTTTTCCAACCACCGGCACTAACACACAAAAGGTTCTAAGGTTGGTCCTGCCACTCCCAGACAGCTGGGCAGTTCTCTGATTGGAACAGAATAGCTTATGAGGTAGTGAGTTCCCTGTCCCTGAGGGAGTTCAAGCAAAGGCTGGGTGACTACTTACCAGAAGGTTCCTGTGTCTAGGCAACCTCTGTATTCCCCATCCCTGAGATCCTCCCAAGAGGGGACATGCCACTTGGAGCTGGATGGGGAGCAGAGCAGATGGGTGGCCTTGTACTGCAGGGCCAGGTGGGTGGGCAGATTTGTGGGGAAGCAGCCCCCATCTCCTCCCTGCCACCCTTTCTGCCACTGGCCCCTCATCACAGCCCTTCCCCTCCACCCAGCGGTGAGCGAGTTCTTCAACGCCAGCTGCGTGCCCGTGAACAACCCCAAGAACTACCCACCCTCACTGTGTGCACTCTGCGTGGGGGACGAGCAGGGCCGCAACAAGTGTGTGGGCAACAGCCAGGAGAGGTACTACGGCTACAGCGGCGCCTTCAGGTACTCGTCGGTGGCGGGCTGGGCTGGACTGCAGGCAAAGGCTGGGGCCCTCCTTCTGACGCCCACCCTGTCCTCTTGTGTGGCAGGTGCCTGGTGGAGAATGCAGGCGACGTCGCCTTCGTCACGCACACGACCGTCTTTGACAACACAAATGGTAGGTGAGCAGGGCTCTGGCCAGAGCAGGGCCAGATGTGTGCAGGGGGGCTATTCCCTGTCCCCAGCACAATCCAGACACCAGCCGAGAAAGCCGCAGGGGCCATGTGGTAAGAACAGACCTGAGGCCACATGTCCAGGGGTGCAGGGCACATGACAGTATTTACTGGTCTGGAGTTCAAGTCCCTTTCCCACTGAAATGGTAGAGACTCAATTCTGGCCAATTTGGGGAGACCCCCTTCTGGGCATATTTACACAGTGCCAGGGTGTGTGGGTGGGGCTGGCAGAGATTCCCCTCGGCCCAGAAAGGCAGGCCTGCGGCCCGGAGGGGAAGGGGATTGGTCAAGGGGAAGCAGGATAGGCAGAGAAACACGGGTTAGTATTGCAAATCTTGGCCTTCGCCTGTCCGTGGAGGCCATCAAACCCAGGAGGGGAGCCATCCACTCCTGCATGAGCCGGGTGCGGTCAGGGATGGGGTTGGGGAGGAAGACAGGAGAGGAGGGACCCCCACCTCCCGGGCCACCCATTTCCCTGTATCTGTAGCTCTCCTCTGGCCCAGATGGAGCTCCTTCTGGGAACGGGAGGAGGGCGGATGCTAAGCAAAGGCATAAAGGCACAAAGGCGGTGCGATTCCCCAGAGCAGTGTCTTCTCAGGAAGCCCTAGGATGATCAGCTTCAGGATCACTGGGATGCTGGTTTAAAATGCAGATTCCTGGGCCCCACCCGAGACCTCCCGAATGAGATTCTTTGCCAGCAGGAGCCCTTAAAGCTGCCTCTTACATCCACGGGTGATGCTATACCCCGTCCAGTTTGAGAACTTCAGTCTTTAGAGGTGGAGATCACCCACCAGCTTCCAGAACTCACCCACCCCTCAAACCCGAGGCTGTAATACACAGATGGGAATCTTTGCCCGGGAGTGATTAAGAGCTTCAGTTTTCTCACCTGTAAAATGGGGACACTAATAGCTGCCCTGTGTTACTGTCATAAGGATCAAGCAGCTCTTGCGAAGTGCCTGTCACAGAGTAGGTACTCCCTAGTCCCTACTAGAGGTGGCTCCTGCTATAGGATTAGCACAGCTGCTTCTCTCACCTGACAATGCCGCAGAGCGCCTGGAGAGTGGAGGGTTGGGGAGCTGGCCAGACGCTGCCACCTATCCCCGGTGAAGGACTGGGGTCTAGGAGGATAGCGGCCTCCCCTGCGTTCTCCCCACTGCCCCCAATGCCCCCTCTCTGCACTGCTCTACCCCTCAGGCCACAATTCTGAGCCCTGGGCTGCTGACCTCAAGTTGGAGGACTATGAGCTGCTGTGTCCCAATGGGGCGCGGGCCGAGGTGTCCCAGTTTGCAGCCTGCAACCTGGCACAGATACCGTCCCATGCTGTCATGGTCCGGCCAGACACCAACATCTTCGCCGTGTTTGGACTGCTGGACAAGGCGCAGGTGAGCAGGGCAGGGGCCGCCTCACTGAGGGCTGGGCAGCAGAGGTGGGCCAGGCCCTGGGGGGCCTCAGTCTACCTGGAGCAGACCTCGGGAGAAACTGAGGAAGCCTGTGTGGAGATTCTATGACTTTCACTTACCTAAGGACATCCCTCCAGCAACTGTCCCCTCTGTCTCCTGCATCATTAATTTCTCCTCCTCAACTGGACCATTCTTCTCACCAACATACAAACATGCTATTATTTCTGTCTTTAAAAAACAAACTAACCTTCTTGGTCTCACATCCTCTTATAGCCATAATCCCCTTCCCTTTCAGAGCAAAACTCCAAACTGGAGTTGTCACTACTCTGGAGGTACCAATTCCTCTCCTTCTGGTCTCTCTTAAGGATGGAGACTGCTCCAAACAGGCCCCCACCAGGGCCTGAAAGTGCCCTTGTCAAGGTCAAAGTGATCCACGTTGCTAAGTCCGGTGGCTGTTTCTCAGTCCTCATTGTACCTGATCTCTCGGCAGCAATGGCCACGGTCCCCTCCTCCCGGAAGCACTTTCCCCAGCTGGCTCCCAGCTTCCCACCCCTGCATGGCTCTCCTCCCCGCTCTCCGGCCACTCCTCCTCACTGCCCTGGCTTGTGGGTACTGGAGTCCTCCAGGATGCAGTTCTCAGCCCTCTTCTGTCTACACCTGCATCCTTATTGACTCATCCAGATCCATGTCGTTAAATACCATCTATGTACAGATGGCTTCTAAATTTACATCTTCAGCCCAACTTCAATCCCAAACTTGCATATTTAACAATTACCTACCCGACATAACGACGTGTATTTCTAGTATAATAGGCATCTCAAACTGAGCAAGTCCAAAGTTGGAATCTGATCCCTCCCGCAGCCTTCCCTGCTTCAGTTAAGAACAACTTTAGCATTTCCATTTCTTCAGGAGTCACCTTTGTCTCATGTCTTCCTCTCATAGCCAATCCATCAGCAAATCCCATTGGCTGTACTTTCAAAATGCACCTAGAATTAGAAGCCAAGTTTTTTGACAATGGAGCCACAGGTTTCTAACCGCCCTCTTTCCCACAACTAATTTAGGCAAAAATTGCCCTCCTCCTACCCACCAGACCACAGAATTGCAGAGCTGACCAGCTCTCCAGGCCTGATCCTAAACTTTGAAATTGTGAAATTATGTACACTTTCCTCATCTGCCCCATGGATAAGTCTAGCCCAGGAGTTCTTTACTCGAAGTCCCTGGGCCTCTCCAGGGGGTTTCTCAACCCCCTGAAGTACTGGAGGATGAGGGGTAAGAGTCCCATATGGGTGTGAATCCTGTGTGGATGAGCATTTTGGAAGGTCAGAGGCTGATGGCTTTCATCAGATTTCCAAGAGGATCTGTGAGTCCCCTCCAAAAAGACTGATAACCACTTGACTCCTATATACAGCTGACATAGAATTTACCTGTGTTCTCTAGGTCTCCTTTATTTACACTGATATTTACAGTTCCTCATACTACTTCTGGTTTTTTAATAGCACTTTTAGGACTGTAGCCATAGAACGCTCACTCCAGTGATTCTCACCAGGGAAGAGCGCAGCGAATCTCCAGGACACCAGGAGGGTGGGGCAGTAAAGACATTCAACTCACCTGTTAGACTGTGATCTAGCCAGAGAACAAAAGTCTCTCTCAGTTAAAGTGTTTCGGTTTGTGGGAAAGGATACCTACGAGGTAGAGTGAGATAGCGTGGTGGAAAAGCTTGAGAAATGCTGAGCAGGCCTGGAAAAACACTCTATAGTCCCATTCACGCCATCTCTCATTTCTGGGTCTTTTTTCCTGTAAGTCTCGTGCTTCAGTTCTGCACCCAAGGGCTGGTTTGGTGTAATGTTTCTGAATGACTCTTACCTTGGTGCCCATAGTCATAGCTTTCCCCAAACCCCTTTGCTGACAGAGGCTGGTCAGTTGTCAAGCTGGTGACTTAAGTCAGAGTCTTGGTGCCCTGAAATGATTGCTCTGTGGGTCACCCTATGTAAAGCAATTTGTCCAAGCAGCGCCTGGGGGGTGGGGAGGTGACCATTTGTGAGCCCAGATGAGCAGCGGATCTGCCTGTGGTGCCTCCAGGACCTGTTTGGAGATGACCACAATACGAACGGGTTCAAAATGTTCGATTCCTCCAACTATCATGGCCAAGACCTGCTTTTCAAGGATGCCACCATCCGGGCGGTGTCTGTGGGGGAGAAAACCACCTACAGCGACTGGCTGGGGCCCGACTACGTGGCGGCTCTGGAAGGGATGCTGTCTCAGCAGTGCTCGGGTGCAGGTACAACAGCGCCGGGGCCCTGCAGCGTTCCCCTGGCGCGGATCAGACCCTTTCACCCAAAAACCCTGACAGAGCAGAGGGTGCCCTGGGTCTCGGGGAGGCCAGCGGAGGCCCTCATTTTACAGACAAGCAAGAAGTGTCCCGGGAGGGTCTCAGCAGGGCGGCTGCAGACAATGACAGCAGGAACACTGGCCGCCTCTCCCAAACAGACCTGGATAATGAATTTAAATGCTAAAAATGATAACCCGAGAGGATTTGAGGCAACGCCATAAATATACATATAGTATAATTTTGAAAGAAATGAATATGTAAAGAAACCTGGGGGAGAAAAATTGTAATCGGGTGGAAAGAGGGAGGCTGGAGCGAGTTTCCTACACAGAAATGTCACCCCCTAGAGTCCTGCGCACGAGCGCAGTGGCACCCTTGCTACGGGCGCTCCAGACCTTAACTGTTGTGTTTGTCCCCAGCGGTCACTGCCCCCGGGCGCCCCCTGCTGCTGCTGCTGCTCCTGCTGCCCTTGGGTGCTGGCCTCCTCCGGCCGGCGCCCTGAGCGGTTCGGGGCCGGCCTGCCCGCGCTCGGACGGAGCCGGTTCCGCTGGGAAGGTCGTTTAACACCCGCGACAGGGGAGGGCCCGGCAGCAACCTCGGAGCGTCTCAGGTCTCCGCCCCGGCCAGAGAAGTTTCTGTGATTGCTTCGAAGCGGAATAAAAATGATGCTCGGAAAAGTCCCCCGACCTCGAGTTGGGCGGGCGCCGGCGCCTCTTGCGGGAGCCCCGCCGCCCACGGCCACCACCTGGCCCATCGCTACCTGCGGCGCCGGCCCGGGCTCGCCCGCCCCCGGGCTGGCGCGGCGCTCGCTGCCAACCGCCGCCTCCCGCCACCTGGAGCCCGCGGGCCCGCGCCGCACACGGCCCGTTGCCAAGGAAACCGGCTGCGCGGAGCCCGCCCTGCCGAGCCGCCCCGCGCCTCGCCAGCTGCCCCCGCGCCGCCTGGCCGCCGCGCTCCTCCTGGGGACACCGTGTCCACCACGACACCGGCCAGGCCCTCCAAGAAGGCGCGGCTGCTGGGCACAATCGGCCCTTTGTCCTTGTCCATGGCTTGGCGTGGCCCGGCCCATTGCACCGTGGATTCTGCAGGCTGGGGAGAGGAGGCGGCCAGAGCTGGACTAGAGGGACTAAACCGCAAGGGACCCCCCGCGAAGCAAATGTCCTCAGTAAGGAACCCTCGTGGGAGGGTAGTGAGGGGCTGGGGGCTGTAAGAACCGCTTGCTTGCCCTGTGCCCGGCCTTTCCTCCAGCTCTAGCCACTCCTGGAGAGTCTTCCCCTCTCCAGGCGGTGATGCCGGGCACCCCTCAGCCTGGGCCTGGACACGCGTCAGCAGCAGTAGCCTCCCCACTGAAGGGAGTGGGAGGTGGCCCAGGCCTCAGGCCGTGGGGACATGCCATTCTCTGGGTCACAGAAGCCACAGGCCCAGCTTCCTATTGGGGTGGCTCTGTCCCCCCACCCAGCGCTGCGTCTGCTGGGCCCAGGGGCCACTGGCTGTAGAGGTAGGGTAACCCCTTCCTGCCCCCAGAGAGTCAGCAGAAAGGGCCTAGAGAGGCGCTCTCTCTACTCCATCTTGCCACGGTTGTCTGAGGAACCACAAAAAGTTTCCAGAACTGCCAACTCTTACTCTGAATTTTGCTCCCTTAAAAAAATAAAAAGAAGGAGAAGAAACAGGAGCAAGCAGCCCTCGTCAGCAGACTGGGAGCCGCGTGGGCCTGGAGCTATTTGCATCCTGGTCTGCGGGGGCCTCGGGGATGCTGATGACAGGCTGGTTCCTGGTGGCTCGCCCCCTCCTGTGGGCGTGGGGACGGATGCCTTCCATCTCCCAGCAGGAAGGAGGCCCTGGCAGCTCCTGGCCATAGCCATGCCATCCTGAGGGGTCCTGGTCACCTCACCCCACTGCAAGGGGACCCGAGGAGCTGGGCCTCTGCCACCAAGCTTTGTACCTTCCTCACTGCAGGAAGCCAGTGATTCTCTGACCAGATGATTGTTTGGTTTTAAAGGGGAGATTTGTGCAGCGAATAGTGTATTTCTGCGTGGCTACCCTGGTCTAGTGTGCTGCCCAGGCTGTGACATCTCTGCTGTGAGCCACTTAAGGTGTTGCCTGTGTGACTGCTGTTTAGGTGACCTTCCATTGTCAGATGACAGGAGGGTCCACCGCTGTGTCAGTGCTAATGAAAGCTGTTGGTTTATGTTTTAAATAAAGCCGAATGACCCTGCACATGCAGAGGCCTGGACCGCGAGAGAGACTTTCTGCTGCTGCTCTGTTTTCTTAGGCGCTCAAAGGCCTACCTGCCTGAGTCACCCCCTGCCCCAGCCAGAACGGCAGATTCCATTCAGAGCTCCGTTCCTAGACTGCTCTAGTCAGTGAGGCCCCTACTCCCTTCTCCAGTCGGGACTGGTCCTCTGGCCCCCCCAGGGCCTCAACCCAGTGCCTCCCAGCTGCCACCGCCCCTCAGCCTTTGGGCTGTCCGCTCCTCTGGAGCCGGGTGCAGAGGAGGGTGCAAACTTCTGCTGCCCCCTGCCCCATGTTTCCAAAATAAGCCGCCCACACCTTTTCTTTGGCAAGCTTGCTACCAACTCACTGGGAGAGGTGGGGGAGCAGATCTCTGCGAGTCCCCGTGGTGGGCACTCTCCGGCCCGTGCTGAGGTGCGGACAAGCCCCAGCCGGTCTTGGCCATGCGCTGCTCTCCCTTCGGGGAGTGGAAGTTCTCTCTGTCCCCCTCTCCCAAGGCTCCTGCCCTTCAGTCGCCCCCAGGTCAGCCTCCCTCCATCGCTGCAGCCGTCTCCCAGAGCTGGGTCTTGCCCACCTGTGCACACAGGCCGTTTCCCATAAAGTCGGCCCAATCACCGTGAAGCCACACAGCGCCCCCGGAACCTGGGCAACCCAAGTTGACAGACTTGTCTCTGCATCACATGGCTTGGTCTCAGCTACCCCGTCACTCCAGCCCTCCTCATGCTGCGGCTGCCCCTCTGAACCTTTGGGAAAGGAGAGTGAACCTCTGAGAGCTCGAACTCCTCAGCTGGAAAGTAGGCAGAGGAATAATACCTGCCTGCTGAATACCATGTACATAAACACTCAGCACCATGCTGGGCACGTGCTCACTGGCACTATTGCTGTTACTCCAGAGGCTGATTTTTTGGCTTAAGTTTCAAGTTCCTGGGAGACATCATCCGATTGGCCCAGCGTAGCTCAGACGTGTACGATCAGACCAGTCAGCTCAGGCCAGAGCAGGGTGTGTAGCTGACACTTGGCCACTGAGGCCCTAGAGGAAGAGGAAATGAAGTCACTGGGAGCCAGGTAGCCATGCCCCCCAACCTCCCACAGGTTACTAGGCCTGTTTTAGGAGATATTTGCCATTAGTTGAGTAAATATTCACTGATACCTACTGGCAGTACCACCCCCGGGCCTAGGCAAGAGGGACACTGGTCCTCAGTTTTGTGCTTTAGAGCAGTGCTTTTCAGGCATTGGCGTGCACATGAATTGCCTGAGGATCTTGTTACAATGCAGATTCTGAGTCAGTCGGCCCGGTGTGAGGCTGAGTCTGCAGTTTCAACGATTGCCCAGGTAGTGCACATGCTGCAGGCCCAGGGACCACACTTTGAAGCCTTCAGAGGCCTCTGCTGGGGCCCTCCCCTGACCACACCCCACCCACAGTGGGGGCAGCCACAGGGAAAAGGGATATGTGTTCACTCGGAGCCCATGTCTTACACCATGCTCCAGATGTCCAGGATCCTGGAATTCAGACCCCAAACAGCCCTGAGCCAGCTCCCAGGGTGCGCATGGGCCTCTTCTCCAAGCCCTGCCTCCCAAGGTGGCCAAGGCTGGTGTAGATGAGCATGGGAGTAGGTTGCTGCGTCCGCCTGCCCATGCACAAGGCCCTCGCAGTGTGGGATGCAGCCTGGACGGGAAGAGAAGGGAGTGGGCTATGTGGGGGAAGCCTGTTCTCTGCACCTCCTATTCCAGTCTTCCAAGTCTTTATAAAGGTTTATTTGTCAAAGTAGGAGGAAAGGACACATTTTATGTAGTAGTTTGTTAGCTTAATTTGTAGCATTTCAGAATATAGCCACATGGTAGGTGGACCTCCATTGGTACTCTTGTCCTGCGCCCCACAATGGTCGGGGCGGGCCGGCCTGCCGTGTGCCTGCGAGGCAAGGTGCAGAGGAGTAGGCACAGGCCCGCTAGCCCTGGCCCTGCTCCCATCTGGAAAGGCCACGGGGCTGGCGTGGTGGAAGAACACTGAGTGAGGAGGGTCGTGAGGAGGCGAGTAGTTCCCCAGCAGGGACAGGTCCCTGTGCCCTACCCCGCACATCCACTGTCTCTACTATTTACAATGAGGCTGTCTTCCTTAGGACCACATTCTCGTAGAATATTCACACAATAGGTGTAAATGCTACAATTTTTTAAGATATTTCAATTTGGGGAAAAAAAATAGCTCACTCACCAAGGATTCAGGAAACTTGAATTCTAGTTCCACTTGTACTACTCACTTTGGGCAAATACTTGCTCCTCTCTCAATAATCTCAGTTCCCAAATCTATGAAATGGGAAATTTGTTTGGTCCCTCAGTGGTTTCTAGCTCAAACAGTAATTCTTAGACTGAAAAAAAGTCCCAGTCTTCCCAGGGTTACCGCCCTTGCTGACGCGCAGAGGGGCCAGGTGGGCTCTTTTCATTTCTGCCTTTCTCAGCTGCCTTTGGGTTGGGGCTGACAGCCGGAAGCTGAGCTTCACAGCTGGGAGTCGTGTGTTAGAGGTCGTTATACAGCACCTGGAGGGCTGGTGAAGCCAGGGGTGGTGGCACACCTGTAGTCCCAGACACTAGGGAGGCTGAGGTTGGAGGATCACTTGAGACCAGGAGTTCAAGGCCAGCCCGGGCAACACAGTGAGACACCCCCCTCACTCCACCCTCATCTCTAAAATATATTTATATAAACACAGGTTTCTGCGTCCCACCCCCAGTGTTTCTAATGCCATAGGGTGGGACAAGAGAATTAGCATTTCTGGCAAATTCCCAGGTGATGTTGCTGCTACCAGGCCCTCTCACTTTGAAGAACACTGCTCAAGGCAACATGAGCTCACACCCCATGAGAGTATTAGCAGGTGCCTGGCGCAGCAGAAGCCGGGGCTTGGGTGGGGAGGGTGAGCGGTTACGGGGTCCTCATGAGGAAAGCTGGGCCCAGCCCAGAAGAAGAGGCAGGCCTGTGGTCTCCATGGGGAGAGGTGGGATGTGCAGGAAGACGCCTCCGCACCTAGCCCAGGCTTCCTGGCAAGCCGGCTGAGGGCTGAGGGTGCGGAACAGCATCCTGGCTTCACGCTCTCTCCCGGCATGCGGCTCTCTCCTCCCTCTGGCCCTGCGCTCTCCACCCTCACAGTTCTGAGCAGGGCCTTCAGAAAGAGGAGAGAACTCAAAGATTAGCATGCGAGGGATGTGTGTGGCCAGATACCCTCTCTTTCTCTTTCCTAGCTTCTGACGTGCCCAGACACCTCTAACTCAGCAGAAAATCCACCCTTTATCTTCTCCACTGTGGCCTGCCTTTGGGACATTGGGATCGAAGAGAAGGGCCTGGTGGCTTACTGGGCAGGGCATTCTTAGCCAAGATCCCAATCCAAGCAACAGCATGGCAGACTCTGCCTCTGGCCTTCTGCCCTTCTTCCTGTCTAGCAGACCCTAATTTCGCTCAGGATGGCAACATGCCCAGCTAAAAATCTTCACTGATGGGTGCCTAGGCAACTCAGTCTGGCTGGAGAAACCCACGTGGAAAGCCCATGGTATGGATGTCAGGGAGACTTTTTAAGAGGAACGAACTGAGCTAGCACAGCCCTTCGCCCTAAGCCCTTCTCCTTCTTCCTGCCCAGAAAGCAGACAGGAAAGCAGGGACAGCAGGGAAACGGAAACCCATCGTGCTATGGGAGGCACAAGAACAAGGGAAAGGACTATGTGGTAAGCACAGCAGAGCAAAGAGACGGGAGCACTTGGGTTAAGCGGCAGTGCCCGGGCCTGGAATGGCCTGATCCAGATTCCTTCACGGCTAATTCCGGTTTTCTTGTTTCAGCTGGATCATTCCAAACTGGAACAAGAGGTAACAGTGGAAAGAGCGTGAGATGGGCCGGTGGGGCTCCTAGGGTCTTTCCTGGCTTTGTGACTGGCTGTGTGACAACCTCTCTGGGCCCCGTTTCCTTGTCTGTAGGGATGAGCCAGAGGCCTCCAGGGTCTCCTTAGGCTCGGATTCAAGAACCAGAGCTGGGCATGGGGGATTTCAGGGATAGGATAGGAAGTCCCCTTGGGGACAGATGATATCCTGGGGTTGGTGTCTTATCAGCACTCAGCCAAAAGGAAATCCTGAAGCACAGAATGTGAGGTGTCTGCAGTAATTCAGTCCAGTCCTTGCGAGCCTTTTAACATTCCAAAGGGGAATTGTTTCTAAGTATCTCCTGGACATCAGGAGATGTCCTTGGGGTTCACTTTTGTCTCTGGAAGAAGCCCCAGCACTTTTCGAAGGCCGTCTATGGGCAGAAGCGCTAACTGCGACAGATGTTTTCATTATCAGGCTGATGTGAGTTGGCTCAGGAATGTTCCCCATCCACAGACATGGCCTGTGAGTCTCAGTAAAAGAGGGTCTGGCTAGGTGTGATGGCTCACATCTGTAATCCCAGCAGTTTGGGAGGCTGAGGTTGGAGGATCACTTGAGGCCAGGAGTTTAAGGCCAGCCTGAACAACATAACGAGACCCTGACTCTACAAAAAAATAGAAAAATTAGTTGGGTGTGGTGGTGTGCACCTGTAGTCCCACCTACTGGTAGGCTGAGGCAGGAGATCTCTTGGGTGTTTGAGGTTGCAGTGAGCTGTGATCGGGCCACTGCACTCCAGCCTGTGCAAGAGAGGCAGACCCTACCTCCAAAAGAAAAAAAAGGTCATTGGCCAGATTCTGCCACTAGGGCTCTGGGATTCTGCCTGCTCCCTCCTTTCCTTCCTGCCCGCTTTGGAAGGCTTCCTCTAGACCCCAAGCCCAGCCCTTGATGGAGCCACCATAACTCTAGTAAATCAAATCTGTGACTTTGGGGCACATTTCGGGGGCAGAGAGGAAACCTTGCCTTTAAAAACAATAAAATAGGTTCACCTATGTCTCTTTCCTTGCAAAAAGCTGTGTAAGCTCTGTGTATATGCGTGTGTGTGTGTGTGTGTGTGTGTGTGCGTGTGTGTGTGTGTGTTGGGGACAGGGAGCTGTAATCATAATGATGAAATTTACCCTCCCTTTATTTCTTAAAATACAGGCCTTGTAGCGAAACTACTCCGTATGATACTGTAAGGGTGGATGCATTTGTCCAAACCCGTAGAATATACCACACCGAGAGTGAGCCCTAATGTAAGCTATGGGCGACCACGATGTGTCCAGGTAGGGCCATCGGTTGTAACAAATGCACCACTCCGGTGGGGAATGTTGATAGTGGGGGAGGCCGTGCACATGCGGGGGCAGAGGGTTTATGGAAAATCTCTGTACCTTCTGCCAAATTTGGCTATGAACCTAAAACTGCTCTTTAAAATAAAGTGTATTAAAAAAGGGGGTGGGGGGCCCTTACCTGGCCAAGGTATAGACTAATGGAGTAATTATCCCTGACAACCCCAACTCCCTCCATATGCCCCTCCCCTCGGCCTACCCAGTGCATGAGAAATGTCACCCTTATGATTATGTGGCTGTGGGTGTCAGAATGAATAAATGAGTGACTCATACAGCACCAAGCCCAGGTTTCCACCCTGGCCTGGATTCCCTCTGGTCCACTACCCACTAGCAGCCTTTGGCCCAAGTTTTTTTCATTTTTGTGTGTGTTTGTTTGGTTTTTAGAGACAGAGCCTCACTCTGTTGCCCAGGCTAGGGTACAGTGGCATGATCAAAGCTCACTGTAGCTTCTAACTCCCAAGCTCAAGTGATCCTTCTGCCTCAGCCTCCTAGGTAGCTGGGACTACAGGTGCACACAACCACACCTAGCTAATTTTTTTATTTTTGTAGAGAAGAGATCTTGCTGTGTTGCCTAGGCTGGTCTCAAGAGATAGTGGCCTCCCAAAGTGTTGGGATTACAGGTGTGAGTCACCACCTGGGTAAGCCCAAGTTTTTTTAGCCCCCTTCCTGCCCCAGTGGCCTTCAAGAAGGAAAGCCAACCCCTTTGCCAAGTTGCGGGCCCTCAGCAAGTCCCCCCAGACTCTGGCAGGAAGTCAAGGAGACTGATTCATGGGGACACCTATTCACAACTTTGGATTTGGACTTGGAAACTGGGGGGCAAGGGCTCCTCTCTGCCCCTTCCCCAGAACTTTCCAAGGAGGAAGTTGCCTCCTTGAGTCTGTGGCTCTGCTGCCCTGCTGTGGCACCACCCAGGATGGAGGCCACCAGGTTTCCTGGAAAACAAGGATCTGCAACCAGAAAGAGGCAGCAGAGTGGCCTCCCTTGCTGTCGGAGATTTTCTTTAAGTCCAGCCTGCTGAAATGTACCCTGAGACAGGAGCTGGAAAAATGCCCAAGACAGAGGTGTAATAATGTTCATCCTAGACTTTTTTTTGTAATAGCAAAACACTGGAAATGGCCTAAATGCCCATCAGTATTGGGTTGGTAAATAAATATGGTACATGCGTTCATTTGCCGTGGAATGCAAGCCATTAAATGAAGGGTAGAGCTATATTTACTGACGAGGAAAGGGTTCCATGACATATTGTTGAGTAAAAAGAGCAGGTTATGAAACAGTATATAATCCCATTATCATAAAATCTCACATGCACACTCACACACACTCACACACACAGCTGTCTGGAAATCTGTTCACCAAACTGTTAACAGTAACTATCTCCAGTTGGTGGAATTTAAGGGTAATTTTTACTTTCTTTAAACTTTATTTTGAGTTTCTTTAAACTCTTTATTTTGAATTTAAAACATTTTAAATAATTCGTTTCATTTTGGAGTAAATAAATAAACAAACAAAAAAATAAAGCCCTGTACTGTGGCCAGGTGTGGTGGCTCACGCCTATAATCCTAGCACTCTGGGAGGCCAAGGCAGGAGTATCACTTGAGGTCAGGAGTTTGAGACCAGCCTCAGCAAGAGCGAGATCCCGTCTCTACTAAAATAGAAAGAAATTAGCTGGGCAACTAAAAATAGAGAAAAAAAAAAACATTAGCCAGGCATGGTGGCGCACACCTGTAGTCCCAACTTCTTGGGAGGCTGAGGCAGGAGGATCCCTTGAGCCCAGGAGTTTGAGGTTGCTGTGAGCTAGGCTGATGCCACGGCACTCTAGCCCAGGCAACACAGAGACTCTATCTCAAAAAAAAAAAAAAAGAAGACAGCCTTCTACTGTGACAGTTGTCACCGTTCAGTGTCTCCTCTTGCCTCTGGCTGGGCCTGCAGAAAGCTAGGCGCGGAGCTACTCAGTTCTGGATGTGCATGTGGCTCTGCTGCCAGCCATGTGACCTTCGAGAGGTCACTCAGCACTTCAGAGCCTCCACGTCTTCCCTGTCTGCTTCATGGGCTGGTTGGGAGGAGTGAATAAGAGGTGGTCTTCTGGAGGGATGGAGTGAGGACCCGGCCTGCCCAGGCCAATCCAGGGGCTCTGTCTCAAGGCTCCAGACCAGAAATCCGTGCCTGCAGCTCTGTCCTCTCCGACTTCCACAACTGCCTGAGCCCACAGCGTCTGCCAGGCTCGGGCAGACACGGGAGGAAGGAAGGGAAGTCTACGAGGCATGGTCAGCCTGAGGGACGCGGACTGAAGTCAGGCTCAGTTGGGGCAGCTGCGGGTGCCCCGGCATCAGAACCAGGGCCTGAGGCAGGCCTGGGGGCAGAAGCGAAGGGCCCAGCCAGGCGGCCTGAGGCCAGCATTGAACAGGCTGCGTCAGGCAAGGTGCGGGGGCCACACAAATCTCCTCCAGGCCCCTCCACTCAGCACCGCTCGATTATTCACACGGCTGGCTCCAAACCCCCTCCCTGCCCGTGCACGGGTTTGTGTAGGATGCTAGAGCTGGAAGGGACCTCAGTGAATCAGCTTGTCCAATCAGTGCATCTCGCCCCCTCATATTTCAGGAAGCCAAGGCCCACAGAGGACAGGACTTGCTGCTGCTGGGGACACAGCAGTCATGGCTGCAGACTCCAACCCAGAGCTTGATTCCCAGCTGTGACGCGACAGGACACGGCGTGCAGGGACCAGCCGCAACAGCGTGTTCCCTTCCACCCGCTCCCAACCTGGTTCCCCACCTGGGAAAGTTTGAACAGCTGTGCCACAGCTCTGTGCCGAGGGCCGCATTGCCAGCTGGCTGGCAGGTGATCCAGCACCAGAGTCCCATTTTAGAGCCTTCCTGGGATCCTTCCTGGCACCAACTGTCATAAGTTGGGCTCCCAGGAAAACACACTGAGACAGAGACGTGTGTGCAGGTTTGCTGGGAGTGCTCCAAGAACATCGCCTGCAGGGGTAAGGAGTCGTGCAGCGGGCAGAGAGGAGGCGGCCACCCGCGAGTGTGCCTTCCGAGTTGTCCTGCCTTGAGGCAAGAGGGCCTGGCCTTTATATCCCTGCATCAGCCTTCATGGATGCCGGTGTGACTTTGAGCAAGGTGGCTGTCTTCAGCTGAGGGCAAGTCACGGACAGAAACCCTGCTGGGCGCCATCAGCCACCAACGCTCCAGCAGCAGGGCAATGAGAGCCCGGTCCTGCCCAGGGCTCTGGCCAGTGCACCGCAGCGGCCACTAGACAGTGGAGGTGACCTGCCCAAGGTCACGTAGCCAGTGAATGGTGGTGCCGAATTCACGTCCAGGTGAATTCAGGGGCCAGAGCTTTGGCCCCCACCTTAAGCCCAATAATAATATGAATATCTAACACTTAGAGGGCCTGCACACTGTGTGCTAGCCACTACCTGTGAATGTCATTGTTGAGCGCCAGGATCTCATGAGGTAGGTATTACTGTCACAGCCACACTTTGCAGATGCAGAAACAGGTTTGTTGGTGATAAGTAACTTGCCCAAGGTCATTCAGCTAATAAGCCAGGAGTTGAGCCCAGGCACTTTGACACCAGAGCCACTACATGACAAGGACACACTGACAAATTGGACCTTGCCCACTAGCTTGCAGATAACATGCATTTGGGGAATGTTTTTGGAGTAAGGGGAGAGAATGGTGACCTTCACCCCAGCAAGCTGCCCAGTGTCTGCAGACTGACAGCCGCTCTCGGGAGGCAGAAGCTGCTGAGGGTCTTTGTGTCCCTGCAGTCTCCCTGCTTGAAGCCCTCTGAGCCCCGCACTCGGGGAGTGCAGCCTGGCCGGAGGAGTCACCTCCTCAGCTCTGCTCACAGCCCTGTCTGCACAGAGCAGCCGAGGCCGGCACCAGCCAGCCAGCCTGGGGTTTGGCTGTGCTGTCTCTGCAGAGCCCTGGTCCCTGGTTTACAGAGCTGTAACACGATGGGTCCTCCTCCTACCGTCATTGTCACTGCTCCCACAGGTCTGTTTGAGAGAGTTGCTGGTGAAAAATGGTTATAGGCTGGGCTCAGTGACTCACATCTGCAATCCTAGCAGTCTGGGAGGCCAAGGTGGGAGGATCACTTGAGGTCAGGGGTTTTCAAGACCAGCCTGAGCAAGAGCGAGACGCCATACCTATAAAACAAATGATTATAGCACACGTTGCAAAAGGCAGATGCTGGCTTCTGCAGTGTCGCCAGCTTTGGCAGAAGTGGGCCTTTGACAGCCAACCACTCCGCATTCCTTGGAAGCAGTACCTTTCCTCCCCATGGGAAGGGGGCCTTCTCCAGCTGTGACACGCTGTCCTGGGAACACAGATCCCTGTTCCTCAAAGGCCTGGCAGCTGTGTGAGAAAGGGAGGCTGCCATGGAGGAACAGACCAGAGGTCCCCCGGCCATCCTCCAGCCCACTCTTCTCCATCCCACTCCATTAAGGGGATGTACTGGGGAAGGGTCTGGCTCCCCCACCCGGCTGATGTGAGCTCTTTAAGGCAGGGATGGAGCCTGGCCCTGCCAGTGTGTACCCAGGGCTAAGCTTCATCTGGAACAGATCTGGGACCCAATAAGACATTTGCAGAATGAATGAATGAATGACTGAGATGACAAGATGTTAGTTTTGCATCCAGATGTTGGACGGTCCCAGGGGAGTTCCGGGAGTGCTGAGTAGCGTGGTCTTCCCAGCAACTCCTAGATCACAGAGCTGATAAAGGAAAGTGATGTCTATCCCTGGTCCTGGGCTGGCCCCTTCCCAGGGCAGCCACATTAGTTTGCTGGGGCTGCCCGAACAAAGTGCCACAACCTGGGCGCTAAACTGCAGAAGTTTCTTGTCTCACCGTCCTGGAGGCTAGATGTCTGGGAGCGGGGTGTCAGCAGGGCTGGGTCCTTGGCTTGCGGAGGCAGCAGCCAGTCTCTGCCTTCGTCTTCACACAGCATCCTTCATGTGAGCGTGTGTCTCTGTCCAAATTTCCCCCTTTTGTAGGGACACCAGTCATACTGGATTAGGACCCACTCTAATGACCTCATCTCAACTAATTACATCTGCAACAACCCTATTTCCAAGTGAAGTCACATTCTGAGGTAGTGGGGTTAGAACTACACATACAAATTTTGGAGGGGCACAATTCAGTTCATAACAGTTTGCTACTGTTATATTGGCCAGGGCTGGGCACAGAAAGCCTCGTAGTTTCTGCCCGACCCCCTGTCCCCACCCCCGTCAGTGCCAAAATGCCAGGATGGATGGTGTTTGGGCGAGATGCTGGCCCAGAGGAGGTCAGACCACCTGGGCAGCACTATCCCAGCCACGAATGCTCTGACCCTCCACTTACCTGCCCTTGGTGAAGAGGCAAAGGAGCAGGTGTAGACGGGTCTGATCTGCAGGTAGGCTAGCTCAGGGTTCTCTCTGGTGCCAGCGTTGGCACATCTGGCAGGGGAAGAAACCAGCTCCCCCAGTGCCAGACTGTGGCCCCAGGCTCAGCGCTGCTGGGTGTGCCCCTGCCCAAGCCAACTCCCTCACCCTCCCTTCTTTCCCTTCTCTGCCTCCTTCCCTCCCTCTCCGGCTTCAGCTGTTGCTGGTTGCTAGAACCCAGCTCACCCATCGTGGGCTGGAAATGAAGCAGTTCCCAAGGGTGTCATGTTTTGACTGTCAGTTACCAACACTAGGCGTGACCTCCTCTTGTCCCTCCAATGCCCCGGCAGGGGAGCTGTTGGCATCTCCTGTCCTGCAGGACTGGGAAGTGGGGTATGAGAATCGAGGGACTTGCTGGGATTTGAAAGTGGGCACAGCCAGCCCCAGAGCATGGTGGTGGCGAGTCTCCACCAGCCACGCTGGGAAGCCAATACCCACCACAGGACTGGCTGGGCCCCTGCCTGTAGCCTCCAGGACACCCCGACCAAAGTCCAGGTGCAATTGCCGTTATCTCCTCTGCTCCGGATCTCCATGATCATCGCAGGGCCCCTTCAGGAGGCCCCCAAGAGCAGGAGGCCTGGTCAGCGTTTGTCAGAACAGGGCTCATCCCTGATAACAGAAGTGCTGGCCGTGCCAGTGTTGGAGACAGGCCGGGGCCTGGGCTTGTCTTTGAGAGGATGGAATTCCACTGCAAAGCTTCTCAGCCTGCGCTGGCTGCTCAGCTGCGCCCCAGTCAAGGTGCGAGGTCCCCTCCCCCTCCTGCAGGGGCTACCACGAGCTGAGAGTGGCTCTGCCTACCGATCGGCCCACCATCAGCCCTCCTACCTGAGGGTTCTCTGGCCCCGGGGAAAAGTGACTTGCAGGGATGCATAGAGTCACCTGCCCCAGGTGGAAAGGCCTGGAGAATAGTTTGATTTACCCATTTCTTTCAGCATAAGACACAAGCGCTGTTTGAGTGCACGGGCAGGTACCCATGTGTATGTGATGGGTGTGAGTACACAGGTAGCCATGTGCACCCCTGTTTCCAGGCCTTTCCTCCTGTAAAAGAACATAGAATCTGGATCCTGCTCAGCACAGGATGCCAGGAAATGTCCTCACCCAGGAGTCTCTCAGGACTCCAAATTTTTGAGGCCCTCACTCTGTTTTTCCCATGTTCATTCCCATCAGAGGCTAAGAACTTTTTAAAAGCCAGGCTTCCTCCCTTTCTACCCCAATCTCCACTTCTGCGACTTCCCCAGGGGTGGAGGGGAGGTTGCGTTGAAATGCATCTGCTTTGCAGAGTCTCCTCGTAGGCAATTTGACTTTTTCTTATTGCGGTAAAATACACGTAAAATTTACCATTTTAATCTTTTTTTATTTTTTAGAGACAGAGTCTCACTCTGTCACCCAGGCTGGAGTGCAGTAGCACAATCATAGCTCTCTGCAGCCTCGAACTCCTTGACTCAAGTGATCCTCCAGCCTCAGCCTCCCAAGTTTTATTCATTTTAAGTGTACAGTTCTGTGGCAATGAGGACATTGACTTTGTTGTGCAACCGTCACCACCATGCATCCCCAGAACTTTTTCAGCCCCAATTAAACACTAACCCCCAGTCCTCTGGGCCCCCAGCCCCTGGCAGCGCCACTCTACTTTCTGCCTCTATGAAGCTGATTATTCTAGTAGCTCATATAAGTGGAATGTATATATACAGTATTTGTCCTTTTGTGACCAGCTCATTTCACTTAGCATACTGTCTTCAAGGTTCATCCATGTTGCAGCATATGCCAGAATTTCCTTTTTTTATAAGGCTGAATAATATTCCATTGTATGTATGTGACACATTTTGTTTATACTTTCGTCTGTCAATGGACACGAGTTGCTTCCATCTTTTCAATGCTGCTATGCGTGTACAAATATTGGAGTCTCCGCTTTCAAGCCTTGTCTGTATCTACCCAGAAGTGGAGCAGCTGGATCCTACAGTAATCCTATGTTAATTTTTAATATATATTAATTAATTAATTCTAAATTTATTTTTTGAGGAATCGCCATACTGTTTTCCACA